>BLSH010277807.1:69522-99714 GCA_018402905.1 Glandirana rugosa | reverse complement strand
TCAAGCTGTCATTGATGTTAAAGGGGGCAATACACGGTATTAAGAACTGGGATGTGTAAACTTTTGATCAGGGTCATTTGAGTAGTTTCTGTTGTCATTATGCTTTAAAAAGAATAAACACCATTGATTGATAATAAATGGCTTCAGCCAAACACTAACCATGAGTGAAAGAAAAGTTTTTGCGTTATCATTCATTTTCTCTGAAAAATGGCCAAGAAATCATAAATTCTGCCAGGGTATGTAAACTTATAAGCACAACTGTATTTGTAAAAATTTTGAAAACCATTTATCATTTTCCTTCCAATTCACAATTATGTGCCACTTTGTGTTGGTCTTTCACATAAAATACATTTTACATTTTTGGTTGTAACATGACAAAATGTGGAAAATTTCAAGGGGTATGAATGCTTTTTCAAGGCACTGTAGGTGCAGGCCACATTATATCCTTTCTTGAACAATTTCAATATAATGAGTGCAGCGCTCCACTTATAAAAACAAACTCTGTGGATCAGTTAGATCTCTTATGCCCATAACAGCCCCCCCCCCCCCCCCCCAGTTAGAACACACTCAGGGAACACAGTTAACCCCTTCCCTGCCCCCTGCAGGTTAACCCCTTCACTGCCAATGACATTTATACAGTAATCAGTGGACATTTAAATTTCTGATTGCTGTAAAAAAGTCATTGGTCCCAAAAAAAGTGTCAAAATGGTCCGACGTGTCCACCCCAATATCGCAGTACCGCTAAAAATCGCAGATCGCCGCCATTACTAGTAAAAAATAAAAAAAATAAAAACCCCAGAAATTAATTCTCATCATCCTTAAGCGCGGCAACTTTTGCGCAAACCAATCAATAAGCGTCGATTGCGATTTTTTTTTTACCAAAAATATGAGGAAGAATATAAATCGGCCAAAACCACTGAAAAAATGTTTTTTTTATATTGGTTTTTTTTTTTTGGATTTGTATTTTAGCAAAAAGTAAGAAAAACTGGGGTCTTTTTTGCAAAAGTGTTGCTCTTTTTTTGTTTATAGCGGTGATCAGAAATGACGCAGAGATGATCAAATACCACCAAAAGAAAGCTCTATTTGTGGTGAAAAAAGGACGCAAATTTTGTTTGGGTACTGCATTGCATGGCTGCGCAATTGTCAGTTAAAGTGACGCAATCGCAAAAAATGCTCTGGTCCTAAAGGGGGAAATCCTTCCAGGGGGTGAAGTGGTTAAGGAGGCCTGCCCCCTGCCAATCCAGATTGGGGATTGGTCAGGGCCCCTTAACATACATCAGAAAGTAACACCTCCTCATCCATTCCCTTTTCCAGGACCTTCTAGCACCAAAAAGGGAGGAGTATCAAAGGGGTGTTGGTTCCTGGAATCCCCAGCCCTCCCTGAGCCACTCCCCAGCCCAGATCAAAACATTCAGGCCTGCACTTACTTTCAGGCCTGACTAGATTTTACCTCTCCTAACAAAAACCCATTACAAAAAATGCACTTATCACTATGGGGGTGCTTCACTCACCCCCCCTAAACATCAACTGGTCCCTAGCTGAAAATGGCTCCTGGGCCCTGGAGCAAGGGCATCCCAAAGTCAAGAAATGGGAAGGAAAAAGGGAACAAACTTGGATGGGGAACTGTACAAATAATTTGAGTACAAAAATAGATATCAATACCATCTCTGTAAATTATTCACACAGTACAGTAGAATACATTCCTAGCTACAGGTCCCTGCAACTAGCCATACACAGACACAATCAGAGGCGTAACTAGAACCTTCAGGGCCCCGGTGCAAGAAATTATGAAGGGCCCCCTGACCCCTGGCCAGGGCCCTTCCCTCTTCCCACTGATCCTGTGGCCCTTTACTCCCATCGTGGGTCCCTTTATTACGGTACTGCAGTGGGGCACTTTCACAAGTTCTGCAGCAGGCCCCAGGGGGACCAGGGAAGCACACAGGGGCCCTGGGAACAGCAGAAGACAAGTAAAATGGATAGAGGAAAATGGAGGAGATTGGGTCCTCTAAATGCCACCCCCGCCATCCCTCCTATTCAGGTGTACAAGGGAAGCAAATGGGCCCCCTGGACCATGGGGCCCGGTTGCAATTGCAACCCCTGCAACCCCTATCGTTACGCCCCTGGACACAATATACATTCCTGGACCAAAACACTTTCCTCAGAAGAAAAGTACTTTGTCCACATAATTATTAGTAGCAGGTAGTTGGCTTGACTCTCGACGGATGAGGATGACCAACCGGTCCATCTTTGGAATCCTAAGAGAAGATAGAACGCCTAACTACAACTATCTACAAATAGGTATATTGAGAAGGGGGTTAAAAGCCTCCAATAGAGCAACAAATCAAATAAATTTTTCTTTCACCTGCCTGCCCTGTCAGTGAGGGGTTATGATCCCACTGCAGGAGCAGAAACAAAGAAAGTCAATAGTAGGGGTTCTTTTTTTTCTTTTTCTTTAAGGTTCCTGGTGGGAGGGGCCTCTCCCCGAACAACAGGTCCTCATAGAAAATGAGACAGGAACAAACTTCACCCCAGTGTCCTTTCAGTGAAAGAGTCCATGCCCAAATGAACTAATGTGTCCAGTGACTTTAACACCTTCTGGTGATAAGTTGCTGCTCTGGTCTGGGTAGTGGAAAGCCTGTTATAAAAGAGGCGGCTGCTAAGACTGGGAATTCCTGGTGCAATGTTCGAGTTGTGGTGAGGGCCCAGACTTGTCCTCCTCCAACAGGACATCACTAGGGTGTGAACCTTCCATCACCCACTCTTCCTCCGACCCCTCACTGGGAGACGGCCACTCTACCAGGTGCTCCAGAGACCTGAATTTTTCCACCAGTCTAGGTGACCCTCAGTCCCTCAGTCCCTTTCCCCAACATCCCCAGCTAGCTCCTCCAGGAACTCTCCTCCCTTCTCTGCTTGCTCCAGCTCCACTGGGATGGCCATGTGGTAAGTTATGGCTGGCATTTCAGGGACCCCGGATTCCCGCACATTAGTACTTACGGTACCCAGGTCCCCGGCCAGGCCGCAGGCCACGACAGCCTCCTCCTTCCTTCCCTTGTCCTCCGATTTCACGGGGGAGTCGCTAGTCCGCAACTCCTCCACACTTTTGGGTGGTGACACCTGCTTCGGGGGCCTCTGTGGCTGCGGAACACATCTTCCTGATGGCAGGTTCTCCTGGTAGTATTGTGGTCCCTGCTGCACAGACACCAACCAAGTGAGTGGCTTATCACAATGGCTGCACCGGGCCCAGGCAGCGACAATCGCAGTCGGGATCTGGCAGTCAGGGCAGATCAGGCACAGCCATTCCTTTCCGTCAATCACCCCCAATGCGAGTCCCCCGCATGGCTCCAACCGGACCCCCATGTCTATCAGGGTCCTCCCCGGCTTATCCAGCAACCAGAGCAGCGCTGGTAAGGGACGACCAACTTCCGGCTTCTTCCTTTCCCACGTGGTGTCTGCTACAGGTTGCAAGCACTGAGACTCTTCCCGGGCGTGCCATCGCCCCACGTTACCAGATGAGCTGGTGCCAAAAGTCCTGATAAGCAGGCTTGCAGTATGTCACATAGCTGTAACCTCTTAAGTGAAGGATGCAACATTGCAGGCACGCTGACACTAGCAGAACTTGTCCCGACTTGTTGACTTTGCTGCTGTTTGCCGGTCGCCACAGTAATTTGTAGTAGTCACTGTTTTGCTGGAAAGCACACCTCTAACACAGTCTCTCCCTCTAACAACAAGAACAGTCCTAGGCATACTTTACTGTAAGCAGGAGTTGGAGCAAAAAGTTCAGAATGCCCAGCTTTTGCAGAGCGCTGGGCATATTTATAATCCAGTAGGTAATGTCCGGCCTTAGCATGACGCAAAATATATTTGTAATCCATGGGTGCGATCACCCAGCGGGGTTGCTGGATGATGCAAGTGCCTGCCCCAGCGGCAATTGCAGTGACTGGGCAGGCAAGAGTAGCAAATTGGCAACTGCTCCCATCGGTTGCTATGGGGTAATGGCACACCTGTGAGAATTTATTGTTTAGTAGGCAAACACACAAGTCCTTTCCCTAAGTTCAGTCCCCACTGGAAATAAAACAATTAAAGTTCCTGGCTCAGTTCTCTTGCGGTTGCTAGGGGAAACAACTGGCAGCCCTGCAGGTGAATCCTGGAAACGAGCCCCCAAATGTAGCCATGTGCCCCCTTGGGGGTGGCTGGTAGTTGTAGTCCATCTGCCTGCTGCCCTCAATCACACGATTTTCCACACACCCGGAGTCACTGAACAGGCCGGTACTTTGTTTTGCTTTATTTGGGGAATAAACATGGATAGGGATAGGGATGACTGTGGGATGCCTATATACACTGACCGTATACACTCCTTCTTCCTCCAGCACATACACTTGCTGACAGTTAATCTTCTCCTTCCTCTCTCCTGCACACTACTTGCTGTTACAGGCCTGAAAGGCTATTTATCAGGCCTCCATGACACATTCTCTTCCACTACAGCTAACACATGGGGAGGCCTGCACTACTGTCAGCAGGACCTCCGGAAGACCCTTTGTGGGTAAGGGCCACAGGCTCCAAGTTGTGAAGCCATGGGCCCTCAATCATGTAGCTAAGTAAGTTGGTGCTAGCTGTGCCTGAGCCACTCCCCAGACCAGATCAAAACATTCAGGCCTGCACTTACTGTTAGGCATGACTAGATTTTACCTCTCCTGACAAAAACACACTATAAAAAATGCACCTATCACTAGGAGGGTGCTACACTTATAAAATCTTAAGTGGTATTCACACTCCACAATCTTCCACCTTCATTGTGCTTTGATCAGCCACCATGTACCCTCCACCAGATGTGCCCTCACCTTATGGGCGTAAGGTTTGCACCTGTATATAACAGATACAGTATTCTCTCATTGAGCTCTCCCACTCCTGATCCCTCAGTGTAGAACTCAAAGGCATATCCGCTCCTCATATCACTTCATTAGATCCCCATCAGACTCCATGGATAACATGTGGGGAGGTAATAATGCCAAACATCGTGCTTTATCATTTAACAACACTTTATTTAATATCCACAATGCCAATTTAACACTAATAAAATGCACCTGTAATATACTATTGTGACAGTGGCTCACAGAGAATCACCTTCACATCGGATCTGCAGCTCCGTCGGCAAGAAAAACTCCTGAACGCTGCTCTCCTATGACAGTGTTTCTGATGCTGCGTCCATCAGCCGTACCAGCTCCCTGTAGAAGTCACGAGGGGTGAGGAAACCGGTAGGAGGAGCTGGTACAGCCGATGGACACAACATCAGAGACCCTCGAATAGGGGTGCAGCGTTCAGGAGTAATTATGATGCCCTGCCCAGATCCATTATGGCCTATTATGGTGCCCTGCCCAGATGCTGCCCAGGATTATGAGATAATGGAAGAGCCAAAACCAAACCAAAAAATGGCTGCAGCCAGAGACTTTACCCTAGATTTTGGAGCATGTGGTCATGGACCATTATTTACGGACGCTCCCTGTCACTTTGAGGAAGTGGGTCAGCCATGGGGACCCTAAGACTGCAAACCAGCTGGTGGACCTGGTGGAGAGATATACTGCTGCTGAGGACTTGTTTAACCCATCCGTGCCCCACTCCAATGTCTCTAGGGGTGAAAAACTGCCCGGAGGATCTTGTAAGACTGTTCCAGGGTTTAAGGGCGTGGGGAAAAAATTACAAGACTTGTTGCCACAGATAATGAGACTATGGGCTCAGAACCTAGAGACTGACCAAATAGGTCAGGGAGATCTCTGAGGCCCTTTAGAGGACTGGGTACAGAACACATAAAATATTATCACTGCCATGCGTTTGGTCATATTGCTGCTAACTATTCCCTGAAAGGTGAACCAATGCGATGTGATAATGCTTACTTGAAAAAACGCATGTCTCTTTTTGCACAGGTGGCATGTACTGCAACATGTCAGGAACACATGAAAAATTAAATGTGTGTAATTTCAGTTGATGGCAAGCCCGTCAAAGCTCTGCTAGATTCTGGTAGTGTGGTGACATTAGACAAAGGTGATTGCGTAAAATCTTTGCATGTTCTGGTGCGAACCGAACTGGGGGGTGTTCGGCCCATCCTTACTGACCAATAATGTGGCCTCCTCCAAGCCTATGGCACATTTCCTTAGGTTGGCCGTGAGCCCTGCTTTCTGATGGGAATCCACTACTGCTTGCACCCGGGGAAAATGACTCCCAATCGGGGCTGTGGATGACAACATCATCCAAATAGGCAGCTGCATAGGGGCGACGTGGTCTTAACGTTTTGTCCATAATTCTCTGGAATGATGCAGGGGCACCATGTATACCAAAAAGCATTCGCTTGCACTGATATGTCCCCTCGGGAGTAGAAAAGGCCGTCTTCCCCTTTGACTCTGTTAGGGGTATCTGCCAAAAGCCCTCAGTTAGGTCTAGGGTTGTTATGTACTGGGCATCTCCCAACCTGTCCACAAGTTCGTCGACCCGAGGCATCGGGTAGGCATCAAAATTGGACACACTATTCAGCTTTCTAAAATCATTACAGAATCTGGTAGTGACATTGGGCTTTGGGACCAGCACTATGGGGCTTGACCAGACACTGTGGGACTACTCTATCATGTTCAACTCTAACATGTTCTTAATTTCCTTTGCAACTGCCTTGCGCCTAGCTTCAGGTATTCTATAAGACTTCCCATTTATGTGAACACCTGGTTCCGTAATTATGTCATGCTGGATCACTAAGGTCAGTCTGGGTAAAGGGGCGAAAAAGTCTCTATTTTCACTCAGGAACTCTTTAACGTAATTTTGTTGTGCCACTGACAAAGATTCCATTTTGGGGACGTCAGGTGCCATTGGTACCCTGTCCTTTTGAGGAGTTGGCACAGCCAATAAAGTCTCTGTCCTTCCCCGGTTTTAAGAGATTAACATGATAGATTTGCTCCGGCTTTCTTTTCCCTGGCTGGTAAACTTTGTAGTTTAACTCTCCTACTCTTTCTTTAACCTCAAAGGGACCCTGCCATTTTGTTAGGAATTTACTTTCAACAGTGGGGATAAGTACCAGCACTTTGTCCCCGGGGTTGAAAGTACGGGTCTGGGCACCCTGATTATAAACCCTCCTCTGGGCTTCCTGGGCTCGCTCCATATAATAATAAACTTTCTTTTAAATAGCGCCTTTAAAGGTGGCTTCTCAAATGCTTTACAAGGAAAACACAAGAAATACACAGGATAACAGGAAATACACAAGATAAATAACAAGAAATACATAGGATAACATAACATAAGGGATAAAGGGACAATTACGTGAAAGCTTGTCTAAAGAAAAAAGGTTTTAGATTTGATTTGAATGAGTTTAGAGAAGTGGACTCTCTGACATTCTTAGGAAGTGAATTCCATAGCTTTGGAGCATAGCAGGAGAAGGCTCTGTCTCCCATTGAGTGTAGGTGAGTAGGGGGGACACACAGGGGACACATACAGTAGGCCAGAATTTGAGGAGCGGAGGTTACGAGTGGGGGGGTAAGTTGAAAAAAGTTCAGAGAGATAATGGGGTGCCAAGCCATGAAGAGCCTTGTAGGTGAGCAAGAGGATCTTAAAGTCTATGTAAAACCTGACGTGTAGCCAGTGCAAGGACTCCAGGATAAGGGTAATATGGTCACTCATACCAGACCTAGTCAGAATTCTGGCTGCAGAATTTTGAACATATTGGAGCCGATTTATGATGGATTTAGTTATACCCGCAAGTAGAACATTGCAGTAGTCAAGTCGGGAGAGCACAAATGTATGGATCAGCTTTTCAGCTACAGTGTATGGTAGCATGAGACGCAGCCAAGCAATGTTTCTCAAGTGGAAAAAAGATGTTCTGACAACATTTTGTACATGTGGCTCAAAGGTTAGACTAGCATCAAATATCACCCCTAGATTTTTCAGTTTGGACTGAAGCTCAAGTACAGTGCCATTTATAGATAAGAAATTTGGACTGGCCTTATGTAATTGATGGGGGGTGCCAATAAGCATGACTTCAGTCTTGTCATAGTTTAATTGAAGGAAATTATGGGCCATTTAAGTTTTTTTTTATCACAAATACAGTTAGATAGGAGAGAAGCAGCCAAAGTAGAATCTGGTTTAGTGTGGATGTATATCTGAGTGTCATCAACATAGAAGTGATAGTTGAGCCCATGTGATCTAAGCAGTTTGCCAAGTGGAAACATGTATATGCTAAAAAGTAAGGGACCCAAGATTGAGCCCTGAGGAACACCGTACTTGACTGTGCCAGATTCAGATTGGAATCCACCAAGAGAAACAAAGTGACAGTGATCACTGAGATAAGACTTATTCCATTTCAGAGCCAATTCTGAGACTCCAAATATGGTTTCAAGGCGAGAGAGTAATAGATTGTGGTCTACAGTATCAAAGGCAGAACTAAGATCTAGTAGAATAAGAATATTTAATGACCCGCAATCAGAGGCTAACAGAAAATCGTTAGTGACTTTGACCAAGGTGGTTTCTGTGCTGTGCAGCTGCCAAAAACCAGATTAGAGGGGTTCAAATAGGCTATTTAAAATCAGGTGATTATGTAACTGAGATGTCACAGCCCGCTCGAGGATCTTGGAAAGGAAGGGTAAGTTAGATATTGGGTGAAAATTGTTTGAATTGTACAGGGCCATGTTGGGTTTTTTGGTACTGGGGTGATGGCGACAGTTTTGAGGATTGTTGGTACAAAACCAGTGCTAAGGGAGTCATTTATGATATTGAGGATAATGGGGCATAGAGAACTAAAACAAGATTTAAATAAGTGGGTGGGAATAGGGTCAAGTATGAAGATGGAGGATTTCATATTTCAGACCAATTTAGTTAGGGATGAAGAGTCAAGAACAGAGAAGTAAGAGAGAGAGGAGCCAGTGAAGCTAGGTGGGTCAGGAAGTGATGTGGATAAAACATGTGGTGTGGTAAGAATTTGGTGTGTTATTTTGTCAGTTTTTGAGGAGAAATAATCTAGGAATGTGTTACAGAGCTGTGGTGAAGCAGGTAGTGTGGAGGGACTGTGATGTTTTATTAATCTGTCAATGGTGCAGAAAAGTTGTCTAGGGTTGCTAAGATTTTTTTCTATAGCATGGGAGGAAAATCTTATCTAGGAGTCTCAAGTTTACTCTTATAGACACACAAATAGTCTTTCCATGCATGATAATGGACAGTCAAGCCGGATCAGCGCCAATTTCTCTCCAGTCTCTGTGAGACTGCTTTCATAGTGAAGGTGAGAACATGGGCGTCCGCAGAATTTTTTTCAGGGGGGGGCATTATTTTAAGGTCACCCATGCTATGCCGCTTTTTGACATTATCACATTATCACGGTCAGAGACTGCAGACATAGTACAGGAGATGGTCAGAGACTGCAGACATAGTACAGGAGACGGTCAGAGACAGCAGACATAGTACAGGAGATGGTCAGAGACTGCAGACATAGTACAGCAGATGGTCAGAGACTGCAGACATAGTACAGGAGACGTTCAGAGACTGCAGACATAGTACAGGAGATGGTCAGAGACTGCGGACATAGTACAGGAGATGATCAGACACTGCAGACATAGTACTGTAGATGATCAGACACTGCAGACATAGTACTGGAGATGATCAGACACTGCAGACATACTACAGGAGATGATCAGACACTGCAGACATACTACAGGAGATCGTCAGAGACTGCAGACATAGTACAGGAGATGATCAGACACTGCGGACATAGTACAGGAGATCGTCAGAGACTGCAGACATAGTACAGGAGATGGTCAGACACTGCAGACATAGTACAGGAGATGGTCTGAGACTGGACATGGCCACGAGACAATCAGAGACTTCATACATAGCCCAAGAGGATAAGGACCTAGTGGGCAACCCCCGATCCGATCCCTGATTCCGTAGGGGGGGCAATTGCCCCCCCTTGCCCCTATCTGCGGATGCCCATGGCTTCCAGCTCTTCCTGCTCCCCAGCCATTACCGGAAAAGGGTCTCCCTCTTGCTCGGTCATACCAACAGTCTCCCCTTCATTTTGGCAATCAAATGGGTCTGGTGTGAGTTACCGTGCCTCCCCAGCAGGGGGAGCTCTATCCACCAAACTCCCTTTGCTTTCCCATAGCCTCCAGAAATGTGGAAAGTCTCTCCCCACTAGGTCTTCATGAAGCAGTGAAGGTACTACGCCAACTGAATGTGTCACCCTACCCCAGGGGGTTTCAACCTCAACCACTGCAGTCTGGTAGTCCCGTGTGTCACCATGAACATTCTGGGAGCAGTGTGGCTGGTCCATGCGGTAGGACCACTGATGCACCCGTTGAGCCAGACTACCATGGTGACACCCAGGCTTGCGAGTATTTCCATTTTTAGAGTCTCATAGTCCTGGGCCTTATCGGGTTCCCAATCAAAATAGGTACTTTGGGGCTCGCCTGCCAGAAAAGGTGCTAACAGTCCCAACCATTGTCCTTTTTGCTATCCCTCCCGCACAGTGACTCTCTCAAAAGTGGTGAGGTATGCCTCCAAATCATCCGCAGGGGTCATCTTCTGCAGGTAGTAGCTGGCTCGTATCATTTTTTTTTCCACCGGTGGGGTAGCTGCGGACCCCCTCTTTACCTCCAGCATGGCCTCCGCAAACTGTCGGTTCGTCTCCCGCTGGGGTGCATTGGCCTGCAACAGGCCTTTTATCACTTCCTCCATTTTTTAGGAAACTGTCCACAGAGTCCACCACGTGTGAGGGATTAGCTCTTGTAGGGATCACCTTTCCTGGGAAAAAGGCAGTTGAGACAGCAGTTTCTTAAAATCTGGCTTGCAGCCATGTTCATTGGTAAAAAGGTTGCATTTCAAAATAAACAAAACCTAAAATAAATCCTTGCCATCCAGGCTCTAACGATACATTTCAGCATACCTCTCTAAGCGGTGTCGTCTTCACCCAGACATCCACAAGTTAGTGCAAACCTTTCTTTAGTCCAAAGCACAAAGCTCCGTGTGTCAGCTCTCTCAGGCTAATTGCTCTTAGAGTCCCAGGGCAGAGCAAACCCTTGCTCTCTTCCTGGTCATTTAAACTGCAGCTGAGCATGGACTTCAGTGGACCCAAAAATCCGGTCCGGAACAAACTCTGCCACGGGGGCTGGTAAAGCCCGGGCCAGATCCCACTTTAGTCCATTCCAAATGAACACATACGAGGCGACAGATTGCGTCCGTCTACCACCACGCCTCACATAACGTCACAGACTCTAATAGTGAGCATGGACAGAATGTGGTGCCTGACTTAGAGGTCAGATGATTTTTGAACAGAACAACTAAACGACGCCACACTCAATAGAGCCAAAGAAAACATTAAAAAGATAGATGGTGAACCTTTTGAACCTAATATAGGGGTGTCTTTTCCCTACATGGCTCTTAAAAATAACTTGCTGTATCAGTTAGTAAAGCAAGGGGAGGAGGAGGTAGAGCTGCTAGTGGTTACCAAACCCTATCGCCGGATGGTATTAGATTTAGCCCATGGTCGTATGATGGGTGGACATCTGGGTATAGAGAAGACCAAGGAGAGAATAGCCCAGAGATTATTTTGGCCCAGGTTATATGCAGTGGTGTATTTAGGTATTGTGCTGCCCTAGGCCTGACTAAACTCGTGCATCCCTTAATTTAAATATTGCCCATCCCTTCCTGGCAGTGCCACACCCCTTCCTGTTTAAGACCCACCCTGTCACCCAGCCTCACCAGTGCCCATCAATGCAGCCTCACAAATGCCCATCAATACAGCCTTACCTGTGTTCATCAATGCAGCCTCACCAGTGCCCATCAATACAGCCTCACCTGTGCTCATCAATGCAGCCTCACCGGTGCCCATCAATACAGCCTCACCTGTGCTCATCAATGCAGCCTCACCAGTGCAGCCTTACCTGTGCTCAATGGCGCAGCCTCATTAATGCCCATACAGGTGGTGAGGAGGGAGCATACCGATACCTCCACTGCCTGTCAATTGCCTCTGAAAAGAAATCTGTGTGGATTGCTTTTCAGAGGAGTGACAATCTATTTCAATAAGAGCAGCAGAGGGGGGCATTCGTGTAATTGTCTAGGGAGGAGGTGGTGTTTAAACTTACACCAATTCTTCAGCCTCTATCTGTGCATGTACTCCAATTTGCCACCTGTCCTGCACACCTTAACATACACACAGTTCACTCTGAATAGACATGAGTAGGTAAAGGGACAAAAAAATAAGAAATATCTGTGAGTCTCAGGCTGGGTTCACACTCCCAGCAGGGGTCTGGTGTGTCCTGTTTCCCTGTTTCAGGTCCAATTTCAGCCCAAATTCGGACCTGAAAATTGTCCAAAAGATGCACGTTTCTTTTGTGCAAAATGCATCGGACCTGCTAAGGAAATATGTGAACTCCATAGAGAGCTGCAGGTTCCAGTGTGTACCCAGCCTCATAGTTAGCATGGTGGGTGATAAAAAACTGAGTGATCTATAATGAGAAATGACACTTTCCTTCATGTGTCAGAAGGCAGGTTATATACTGTATATATAAGCAGACACTAAATGTTAAGTGGCATTTATACCCCCCTGCAGATATAAACTGTAATCATTTAGGTAAGCAGCAGTGTCCATTGAAGCAGAGAAGTAAAGCACAATCCTCTCCTAGCACCAGGCACACAGAGGGTTAATTACCAGAGACAGCTTTCAGATAACAAGGAGATAGGAGAGACAAAGTTGGAAAGCTGGAGCACAGATAAGGGGCTGCATGAGGTTTGCAGAGACAGTGAGGATCGGTATCTTACTCTCACCCCTCCAGGTCACATATACAGAATATACAGTAGCTGGGTCTGCTGCTGACTACAATCCAACCGGCCCTGTGCAGTTTAGGGTCACCACACGGGAGGAGACACACTGACCATCTCTCTCTCTCTGCTGCTCTGCCGTCTGTGTGGAGAGGAGGGGAAGGGGGGAGCTGTCACCACCACACGCTTCTATGAGAGAGACGCTCTCCGAATGCTGCAGCCAGCAGTGAATGGGCTGACTCAGGAGGAGGACTGGAGGAGGGATTTTTTCATGTGGGGGGCCCCCCCCCCCCAAATTGCCACCCAAGGCCTCGGCCTTGTTGGCCTAGGTCAAGACACAGCACTGGTTATATGCAAATGTCAAGGAATATTGTGAGTCATGCCCAGAGTGTCAGTATTCTGCGCCATCACCCCATTTTCACAGTCCGCTGGTAGCGTTACCAATAATTGAAGTGCTTTTTGAAAGAATTGGCATGGATCTGGTGGGACCAGTAGTAAAGTCTGCCCGGGCCATCAGCACATACTGGTAATACTGGACTATGCCACGTGATATCCTGAAGCCATTCCCTTACGTAATATCTCAGCTAAAACTATTGCTAAAGAGCTTGTCCAGGTATTTAGTCGTGTGGGTATTCCAAAAGAAATAATGATGGATCAAGGCACCCCATTTATGTCCCGAGTCACTAAAAAATTGTGTAAGTTGTTCAAAATCTCCCATCTCTATACCTCTGTCTACCACCCGCAAACTTATGGTCTTGTGCAGAGATTTAACAAAATGCTCAAAAGTATGTTATAAAAGGTGGTGGACAAAGATGGGAGAAATTGGGATTTCTTGCTGACATACCTCATGTTTGCCATACAAGAGGTACCTCAGGCATCTACAGGTTGCTCCCCTTTTGAACTACAGTATGGTAGACATCCCAGGGGATTGCAAGATGTTGCAAAAGAAACATGGGAGGGAACAACTACTCCTTATAGGAGCGTCATCGAGCACATCTCACTGATGCAAGATCGCTGCTGTCATGTCGCTTGTATGGGAACATATGGAGCAAGCCCAGGAGGCCCAGAGAAGGGTTTATAATCGGGGTGCCAATACCCAGGTTTTCAGCCCTGGTGATATAGTGCTGGTATTAGTTCCCACAGTTGAGAGTAAATTCCTAGCAAGGTCCCTTGGAAATTATGGAAAGAGTAGGGGATGTAAACTACAAAGTTTGCCAGCCAGGGAAAAGGAAACCTGAGCAAATATATCACGTTAATCTCTTGAAACCTTGGAAGGACAGAGAGACTTTACTGGCAATGCCAACCCCCATAAAGACATATCCCCTGTGACTCCGGAAGTACCCATAACTGAAACCTTGTCAGTGGCCCAACAGAAGGACGTTAAAGAATTTGTGAGTAAGAATAGAGACTTTTTCTCTCACCTGCTCAGACTGACCACAGTTATACTGTAAAGTTATACTTGATACTTGATAATGTGATAAGGAGAAAAACAGTCAGGTGACAAGGTGGTTCCTTGCTCTTCAAACATTTAAGTTCACAGTGGAAAATAGAGCTGGGAAGCGCCAAAATAATGCCAATGCCCTTTCCCATGCCAATTGTCTGGTTGGGACAGTTGCTCAGCCGCAGGGGCTTGAACAGAGGGATGGTATATGTGGCATTATGAAAGGCGAGGTGATCAATGGATGTTATGTTTCACCTCGCATGCGTTCATTTGCAGGAAACGAAGGTGGGATAAGGTCTGGGTTTTACCAGCCACCTTGGCAGAGTTGGTTCTGGACCAGATTTTGGAGTCCACTGGTATCCACCAACAGGTGGTATAAATAAACAAGAGTAGAGCAAAGGTGTGCTCTGGCCTGGAACTCAGGATCCATCAAACCTGAAAGAGCTGCTGAACTGAAGTTTGCTTTATGACTGAAACAAAAGGTTTGCATTGTCTTTGTTTTGTGGGTGACTGGGAAAAGCCCTTTACCCCTCAGTTAGGAAAACTGGGAATGTTTAGTAAGAGCCTGAATGGCAAAGATTTATTTTCTGTTTTGTTTGTGTCACGGTCCTGGTGGTGGAGTCTGATTTATGCAGGGAACAACCGCTCTTGCGCACCCGATTCAGGGACCCCTGGTAGAGTAAGCAGTTAGTCCCAGAGTGCGGGATGGCACGAGGAGGTCACTGGTGGTGGTGTGAAGCTCCAGATGGTTGTGCAGAACAGAAGGGTGGTCGTGCAGGCTGGGTCGGCAACTGGCAGGCTGTGCGGTACAAGGGGTCAGGCAAGAGAGTGATCAGGTCTGAGCAAAGTTTGTTAACAGACTGGCAGCAGAAGTACAAAGGGGTCAGACAATCAGATGGTCGTGGATAGCCGGGGTCGGTGCAGGCAGATAATCAGCAGGTCAGGTCAAGTCAGGTCGGATCAGGAAAACAGGTAACAGCACAGGAACAGGTTACAGGAACAGAGCTGGGGCTCACAGGTACTCAGACGCTGTAGAATGGACAGCACTCGCTAACAGGTGCAGGGGGATTAAATAGCGGAGTTTGGCGCCGTCTCCAGTGCGTGCGCACGCACAGGAACCCTGATGGGGTTTACTTCCTCTACATTCCCCTGCAAAGTAGAAATATAATGGGCTACTATCCATCGACAAACGGCACTGAGGCTGTTTCTTCACTGCGCATATGCTGAAATGACGTCGGCACATCTAGTACACAGCTTATCTCCTGAACCGTGCAAGTTTGGGAAATATGCAGGCACCTACAGGTAAGCCTTATTATAGGCTGACCTGTAGGTTAAAGTGGTTGTCACGGGTTGACAACCACTTTAAAGGGGCTATACTACCAGGAAAATGGTGTTTCTGCTTTATTAAATTCCCCTGATTGTGTCATTATAACAATATAATAAATTGTGCATTTAAATACACCTCTTAAAACAATACTATTTTGAAAAGCCTAAATTGAGACACAAGATAACATCTAATGGTGAGCCAAGACCCATTATGTCTTTTTACAGAAAATGAGGCAATCTAAGGACTTTAGGGGCATTTTGGCATTTTTTTCAGCTGCCCCTGAACTCATCTAATGTTACCTTATCAGTACATATACACAGGGTCGTTTAAGGTCATTTCCAGGCAGTTGAGTTTAGAAGCATTTCTTGGAAACACCAAATGCCTGTAACAGCTTGTAAACGAGCTACCAAGATATAACGTTCAGGGGAGGTTGAAAAGTGTCCCATGTACATGTAGCCTTAATCCTTGAGTTTCCTACCCTATTGAAAATAATTATTGTCAATTATTGTCAGTTCAACTGCTGGTATTGATTCACTCAGGTATGAAGAACAATATAAGCTTAGGGTTTTAGCTTGATTTACCATTAACCAGCAGGGCATGCCTATAGGCAGCAGAGACAAAGAAACAGCTTTTCCCTGTACACACATTTTTCACTGTGATCTGTAGAACTACAGTCATCTCTTAGAAACTTATTTACACATTGCCAGAATATTCTGAGCCATACGTAATATGAAAGCAGAGATCATAGTCAGGGGTGCTGCTTTGGACACAAAAGGTTGTATAAACGCATGCTCCAATTACAGAAATCTGGCCCTGATGAACATGCACCAAATGTTACAAACTGGCTTGTGTCCTAAACCTGTACATAAAGAAACATAAACATTTAAATTAACAAAAGTTGGTTCAGTATGAGGTACCGGGCCTATTCACACCCCTGAGGGGTGTCATCCCATCTGTTTTAATGCATGTTGTGTTAAGGTAGCCCATTCATTTGAATGGGCTGCATAATGCGCCAAAACACATAAAAAAGATGCATGTACTGTACATTTTTGGCAGTGCAGCTTAATGCATGTGTGTATGTTGCCACGCATTGCACCACATGTGCATTGGCAAGATGCCCTGAAGTGCTAGGCTTCATCAACACTGCTGCTGGTAAACAGACGTTTAGGCCTCATGTACACTTCTGCTGGTAAACGGATGTTTAGCAGCAGTTGGGCATTTTTTTCAGCTGCCCCTAAACTGTCCTCTGTTATCTTATCAGTACATGTACACAGGGTCGTTTATACAGTATCTCACAAAAGTGAGTACACCCCTCACATTTTTGTAAATATTTTATTATATCTTTTCATGTGGCAGCACTGAAGAAATTATACTTTGCTACAATGTAAAGTAGTGAGTGTACAGCTTGTATAACAGCGTAAATTTGCTGTCCCTTCAAAATAACTCAACACACAGCCATCAATGTCTAAACTGCTGACAACAAAATTGAGTACACCCCTAAGTGAAAATGTCCAAATTGGGCCAAAGTGTCAATATTTTGTGTGGCCACCTTTATTTTCTAGCACTGCCTTAACCCGCTTGGGCATGGTGTTCACCAGAGCTTCATATGTTACTACTGGGGTCCTCTTCCATTCCTCCATGACAACATCACGGAGCTGGTGGATGTTAGAGACCTTGCACTCCTCCAACTTCCGTTTGAGGATGCCCCACAGACGCTCAATAGGGTTTAGGTCTGGAGACATGCTTGTCCAGTCCATCACCTTTACCCTCAGTTTCTTTAGCAAGGCAGTGGTCATCTTGAAGGTGTGTTTGCAGTTGTTATCATGTTGGAATACTGCCCTGCGGCCCAGTCTCCGAAGGGAGGGGATCAGGCTCTGCTTCAGTATGTCACAGTACATGTTGGCATTCATGATTCCCTCAATGAACTGTAGCTCCCCAGTGCCAGCAGCACTCATGCAGCACCAGATCATGGCACTCTCATCACCATACTTGACTGTAGGCAAGGCACACTTGTCTTTGTACTCCTCGCCTAGTTGCCGACACACACGCTTAACACCATCTGAACCAAATAAGTTTACCTTGATCTCATCAGACTACAGGACATAGTTCCAGTAATCCATCTACTTAGTGTTCTTGTCTTCAGCAAACTGTTTGTGGGCTTTCTTGTGCATCATGTTTAGAAGGTGCTTCCTTCTGGGTGACAGCCATGCAGACCAATTTGATGCAATGTGTGGCGTATGGTCTAAGCACTGACAGGCTGACCCCCCACCCCTTCAACCTCTGCAGCAATGCTGGCAGCACTCATACGTCTATTTCCCAAAGACAACCTCTGGATATGACGGTGAGCATGTGCACTCAATTTCTTTAGTCGACCATGGCAAGGCCTGTTCTGAGTGAAACCTGTCCTGTTAAACTGCTGTATGGTCTTGGCCACCATGCTGCAGCTCAGTGTCAAGGTCTTGGCAATCTTCTTATAGCCTAGGACATCTTTATGTAGAGAAACAATTCTTTTTTTCAGATCCTCAGAGAGTTCTTTGTCATGAGCTGCCATGTTGAACTTCCAGTGACCAGTATGAGAGAGTGAGAGCGATAACACCAAATTTAAAAGATCTGCTCCCCATTCACACCTGAGACCTTGTGACACTAACGAGTCACATGACACCTGGGAGGGAAAATTACTAATTGGACCCAATTTGGACATTTTCACTTAGGGGTGTACTCACTTTTGTTACCAGCGGTTTAGATATTAATGGCTGTGTGTTGACCTATTTTGAGGGGACAGCAAATGTACACTGTTATACAAGCTGCACACTCACTTCTTTACATTGTAGCAAAGTGTCATTTCTTCAGTGTTGTCACATGAAAAGATATAATAAGCTATTTACAAAAATGTGAGGGGTGTACTCACTTTTGTGAGATACTGTTGTTGTTTCTAGGCAGTTGAGTTTATAAGCATTTTTGGAAAGCGAAAAAATATGTTTAGGACAGCGGTTCAGAGGCACTTGAAATGCCAAATGCCTGTAACAGCTTGTAAACGCGTGTAAATGTGTTAACTCGCATCTAGCCACATTTCGTTTACAGGCGTTTTTAATGGAGATACATTTTTGATTAATTAAAAAAAAATTGCTTCTAAAAGCAAACGCGCCATGTAAACATGGCAAAATGGACGTTTTTAAGCGTCGGTTACTATCTGGCAAGTTAAATCGTTCAGGAGAGGTTTTAAAACATCCCGCGTACATTAAGCCTAAATCAGAATGCGTGTTACTGGAGTATGATGGTGTGAATGGACCCTGTGAAGCAAAATGGGCAGGTTCGTTCATCCCTAATAAACAATATTGTGGTGTGGTATTTGGAAAAAGCACGTTAATACTGTAATATTCAAATGTATTTCTATTTTTGCCCCTGTAGAGGGTAATCCAAATTTCCTTTATTTGCCTCTCCTACACATTCTGTTCCTCCATGGCATCACCTCCATGATTTTACATTCTCCACCTATCGTTGTGCAGTCTTAACTTTCCATAAACACTTTCAAAGCTCTGTGTTGGGGCCTCTGCTGTGGATTTATTAACTTATAAAATAAGCAAACCCAATCACAAAAATGACATGCAAGCCTTACAATGAACACGAACATTTTCTGTGACTTGATCCTCTACAGGGAGTTGATAACTACAGTGTGAGATCATCTGATATTCCTGCATCCAAATCCTGCATCCAAATGCTATTTTTGTGAGATTTGATGATGTCACTAATGAACTTCTTGCTGAAAAAGAAGCTGTATCTGAGGACCTTCAAGTGCAAGGATCTCCTTTCCTGCTTCTGCTTCATGTATTCTGTGGGCCTGTGCTTTAGACTAGGTTCACATCTATGCAGTTGCGGTTGATGTGGTTTTCCGGCGCATTCAGCGTTTTTGAACCCATGTTTTTTTTTCTGCAATTTTGTATGCGTTTTGCGTTTCTTTTTTTTTTCTCCTTAATAAACTGTGAATAGCCAGTTGTTAAGGAGTGGACAGCAAATTTACAAAAAATTGGTGTGGGATCCGCCCCAAATCCATACCAGACCCTTATCCAAGCATGCAGCTTGGCAGGCCAGGAAAGGAAGGAAGATGAACGAGCGCCCCCTTCTGAATTATACCAGGGTGCTTGGGGCATGGCGGCTTTGCCCCCCCCAAAGCACCTTGTCCCCATGTGGATGGGTCAAAGCACCTCCCCCATGTTGAGGGCATGTGTCCAAGTATGGTTCAGGAGGGGGGCCACTCGCTCGTCCCCACCCCTTTCCTGGCCTGCCAGGCTGCATGCTTGGATAAGGGTCTGGTATTAATTTGGGGGGGGCCACACCTTTTTTTCTTTTTTTTTACATTTTGGCGAGGGGTTCCCCTTAAGATCCATATGGGCCTGGTATGGATTGGGGAGGGGGGGCACGTTGTTTCTTCTTATTTTTTTCTGCGCTGGCAATTCTTTTTTGTTAAATTCAGCTGGCAGCGGGGAGCCCTGCTGACAGCTGATGACTCTTTGGTTGTTAGGGATACGGCGGCCATCCCCCCAGTAACAACCTGCTATTTACAATTTGTTAAGGAGAACAAAAAATGCAAAACATGTAAAAATGCATAGTTTTGTGTTTTTGCACTTGCATTTTTGGTGCAGGTCCATTGAAGTCTTTTACACGCAAAACACAAAAAAACAACACTGCAGAAGCTCACAGTTTGCAGTGAAACCAAACTGAGCATTTTCAGTATGGCAGAGGAGTCTGTACAACTGTGCAAGACAGAAGGTGAGGCTAGAGTTCAACTTTAGGAACCATTCTGCCTTCACACCCATATCAATTCTTATCTGCGAGGCTCTAAAATGTTGCTTCTGTTTTAATGATGTGATCAGTGAATAAAACTTTTGGACCCGTTCTGGAGATCTGTGGTGTGCCGGTGACATTCTATTGCTCCAATCCCTTTTCCTGATACAAATCCCACCCTCACTAGCACAAAGCTCCACCCCTTCCCAAATCCCCCCCCCCCAGCCTAAAGTTACTCTTTCTAGCACCCCCCCCCCCCAAATCACCCCTCACAGCACAAATCCTCTCCCCCCCTTAATCGCCATTCTAAGCACATATTGAAGCCCCCATCTGCCCATCTAGCACTAATCTTCTTCTCCTCCCCTACTCTTAGCACATTCTTATCCTCAGAAGAAATGTTTTTACTCTGCCCCCCCCCCCATGTCCCCAGTGCAATTTTCCCCTCCCTCAACACACACAGACCTCAGATACAGGAAAGCAGATGACTGTGTGATGTCCTTCCTCCCAGGCTTCCCCCACATCTTGACAGGTCAAAGTTGAGGAGGAGCCTAGGGCAAGATGACTTTTAACACTTTTGCCAGGCAGCTGACAGGGAGAGATGTCGACTGCTGCAGGGGCATTGGAGCGTGGCTTGGGGACACCACTAACTGTTAGGTTGGGACTTTACAGCATTTGCTTTCCCGCCACATTTTTTGCTGAGAGGAGATGGGGGCAGGTAAGCAAACTCTGCACAGTCTGGATTTTACTGTTTTTATCTAGGAGCTCTACGGTGCCAGGAAGAGGAGCTGAAGGGGAGAGAGAGCACAGCGCTCACCTCCTCCCAGCTCTCTATACTGCTCCTTAGATTCGGCTTGTCACTTTCCCTGCTAAGCTGTAGAGGTAGAAACTCTCCATGAGACCCCCCTCCCACCTCACATGATACCAGCGACTGGGACCGTCGCCCTTTCTGCCCCCACCTTGTCCCGGACACTGACGGAACAAAAAGGTAGTTATCTATTGACATAGGCCTTTCTTGCTGTGAAACCTGCAAAGATAGCACACCAGTTAAGAGTAGGCATCAACAACTGGTTGAATATAACCACAAGCTTTCAAAACCAGGACATTAGGTTTTTTGCAAAGAAGCACATGTTGCATTCATGGATGATGGGGGTCATCCATGATAACTGCACTCACACTGCATATTCAGCTGTAATGTATATTATTTGGAGACAAAAACACAGACTACAAACAGGTTAAAAATTAGGGTTGCCACCTGTTTGGGATTCACCCGGACAGTTCGGGTTTGGAATTATGCGTCCAGGTTTCAGACCGACTGAAACCCGGACACATTATTCAGACTGAACTATGGCTTCCTAGCAGGGTTGCTGGCTGCAGTTGTGTAAGCCGAGAGTCTGTTATACTCTCTTTCACACTGCCCAAAGCCAGCACTCACAGCTACCCCAGCCCCCCACACTTCTTACACTAAAGTTTCCCTTTACACCAGAGGCTTACAGTGTAAGGGAATTCAGCAGATTCAGATGTAAATGGCGGACTCTGTGAATTCAGATATAAAAGGGGAACTCTGTGGACTCTGATGTAAAGGATGACTTATGATCAACTTTATATGATTAGAAATGTTATTTAATCGCAAAATATATGGATAGTTTACTCAATAAAAAAACAATCGCTGTGCTCTGTGAAAGTGTTCGGGTTTGACTTGAAGAAAAGGTGGCAACCCTATTGAAAATAGCTGCTAAGCACAAATAATTTGAATTTCCAAAGCAAAATCAAACCGATTTGAACTCTAACCATATAAAGAATCTTACTGAGATTGCCTGAGTCTGCTGCTAAAGAAAAAAGAAAATAATTTAATCTTCAGTGATGTAACATTAAATTAATAACATTTTCAGAGATGACATCTGCTCTGCATGCTCCACTACTGCAATGGAAACAAATCAGGCTTTGAAACGATGCCGACATTCCTGTTATCATGTAATACTACTGAAAGTCCTTAGGGCTGGGTGATCTGTCTTCATCAAAGGAGCATGAAATGGCTAAAAGCATAATTAATGTAAATCCCTGAGGTCTGGTGATCTTCTTGTCTTCATTCACAGATAGGCAAGTATATTTCAGAGATGCTAACAAAACCAAAAGTTACATCAATATGGTAAATAGTTATAAGCAGCCTGGACAATTTGCTAGTAATAATATTGAAAAAAATCATAATCTGGCAAATACTTAAAAAAAAGACAATGAACAGAAACCACTAGCCTAACTTCTTTTACTTTACTACTGACTTTATACTGTAAATGACAACTATACCACTATGCATATATAAATACACATAAAGAACTACATATACACTATAGTATACTGTACATACTGAATAACAGGGCGCTGTCATGCATACGCTCTCAGCCTCACCCAGCCTCCCCTTTTGTACACACACACATACAGCAGCCGATACCGTGTGTTTTATCATACATGCATCATTCACAGCATTCACTGTTGTGATTCTGACCTTTAAAAAATGTCTATCACTTGTTTTCATGCCTAGACAGAAATGTAATAGTGTTTATAGTATAGTAGTGTCTTTAACCACTTAAGGACCGGGCCTATTTTTTACACTTGGTGTTTACAAGTTAAAGTTTTTTTTTTGCTAGAAAATTAGTTAGAACCCCCAAACATTATATATATATTTTTTCAGACACACTGGAGAATAAAATGGCGGTCGTTGCAATATTTTGTCGCACCGTATTTGCGCAGCGGTCTTACAAACGCAATCTCTCCTTTAAGACCATTGGGTGGAAGTGACATTTGACATCGCTTCTGTCATCTAATGGTATGGAGTTGAGTGGGGCCATCATTCCCTCACTCGGCTTCATGCCTCTCAGGGGAAAGGATCAGATCATCTCCGCCGCTACCAACGGATCTGTTAAGCGGCGGAGACTACCGGAAACAGTAAACTGCTATGCGCTCCTGACCTGGAAGAGCCTCAATCACGTATATATACATGACTGAGCCTGCCCATGCTGCCCCACTGCAGTAAGGCTGGGTGTACACTGGAATCTGCAGCAGCTCCCACCACAGGCTTTTTACACAGGGCCTCCTTCAGATTTTGGAAAACTGCCTCAGCCTCAGGATTCCACTTAATCGCTACCAAGGAGTTTTTGCTTTTGGTGAGGTCAGTTAAGGGTGCTGCCATTGTGGCAAAGTTTGGAATGAACCTCTGATAATACCCAACCATGCCTAGGAAGGTTCTCACTTGTTTCTTGGTGACCGGAGCAGGCCAGTTTTTAATGACTTCTACCTTATGGACCTGGGGTTTGATTAGGGCCCCGCCCTATGGTGTATCTCAGATACCGGGCCTCTTCTAACCCTTTATGGCACACTTCTTTGGGTTTGCGTTTACGCCGGCATTTCTAATGGAGTTTATGACAGCCTGGACTTTGGGTAGATGACTTTCCCAATCTGTGCTTCAGATAACCACATCATCTAGAATAGCATTGATGTGGGCTAAGGATCTCATCCGATGGAATGTAATAGGAGCTCTATTTAACCCAAAGGGCATCGGCACAAGCTGCCATAACCCCTCAGGTGTTGCAAAAGCGTTTTTTTCTTTTGTTTCCTCTGGCAGACTTAACTACTGGCCCTATCAGATCCATGGCAATTCGGTCAAAAGGAATCTCAATCACAGGCATTGGCACCAGTGGCCTACTGTAATGGGGCATAGGGGCTGCCTTTTGACAATCAGGGCATGACTCCACAATAGTTTTTCATGTCGGCATGTATGCCAGGCCAAAAGAAACGCTGTACAACACGGTCTTCTGTCTTTTCATAGGCCAGATGGCCACCCAGGGGATGGTATTGGGCAAGGGGCCAGGCACCATGAGTTGTTCCACAACTTCACCCCGAATTTTGTCAACCCGATACAACATGTCATGGTTAACCGCAATATGAGGAAACACATTCTCCAGCCCCGGGGCTATAGGGGTCCCATTGTTTATCTTAACATTTTTCCAGGCTTGTATAAGAGTAGGATCTTGTAACTGGGCAGTCCCAAAGTTCTCCCGAGAAACCTCTAGCTCCACCACACCGGGCAACTCTAGGGTCTCATGGGTTACCTCCGGTTCACCCACACAGACTGCTAGGGGAAAAGACACATTTTCATAAGGGGTCACTCCTACGACATTTTTATCAACCTTTGGTTCAAAGGGGTTGGGGTTCCCCCCTGCAGTCCCACGAGGAAGTCAAGGCCCAAGACTCTTCTCCTTCCCACTGCAAAGTTCCTGGAACAGTGGAAAGTCTCTCCCCAATATTACACTGTGCAATAGGATAGGGGACAAAGCCACTTCATGGCAAACAGATCCTGAGCTGGTGTCAAAGGTCACCAGCTCTGTGGGGTACTTCTTAGTCACCATGCAAACATATCACTCCTACCTTATGCTGGGTCAGCTGTTCAGGGTCCACCAGTCGGGTATGGACCAGGGTGACCAGGCATCCAGAGTCCAGGAGGGAACGCACACTTTTTCCCCTTATCTTTACAAAAGAGCTCGGCATGTCTGGATCAGTGACTAGGCCAGGGCGAGCAAACAGGGACATGCGTCAAACTATGTCACATTCCATAGGCTCAAGGTTCAAGGGACACTTAGCAGTGTTGTGACCCCACTCACTGTACCGCCAACACTGGGGATGCCCATGGGTTCCTCTGGGGCTTCCCAGACAGGGTCTTTCAACAGGGGGTGAGGCTCCGACCATTCCCGCTGTCCACTGTGTTATGGGGGTTGACCGGCCGGCCACAGGAGTGGGTCTTTTGACCATCAGGGTTCTTGAAACTGCAGACCCAGCCACCAGGTCCTCTGCTGCAAATTAGCGTTCCACCAGCTCAATTGGAACAGCCTTTGAATTTGGATCAGATTGCCTCACCCACATCTGCAACTCAGGAGGTAGAGCTCTCAGGAATCAGTTCATTGCAACTCTTTCCACTATTTGGGGCCCTGTGAGTATCCCAGGCTGCAGCCACCATTTGACCATGTTGATTAGGTCATACGTTTGGGAGCAGGGGGATCCATCTGCCTTAAAATTCCAAAATGTACTCGCTACACTCTCTCTGCCATGGTGACGCCTAGACGCCGCAAGATCTCAGCTTTTAGTTTGTCATAATCTTGGGCATCCTCAGCAGACAAGTCAAAGTATGACTTTTGGGAGTCCCCTGCTAACAGTGGTGCCAAAAGCGCAGCCCAGCAGTCTTTAAGCCAGGCCTTCCCCTCAGCAGTTCTCTCAGAAGTACATAGGAAAGCTTCCACATCATCCTGGGATGTCATCTTTTGTAGAAGGTGACATTTGGTGTCTGGCAGGGTGTCACCAGGGGACCCTGTGGAGACATTTGCAGTTTGGGCTGGCATCTGCTGGAGTATTTCTGCTAAGGCCTGTCTGTCTTTCACAGCTGCCCGAGCCAAAGCAGCCACTTGCACCTCTGTTGCCTGAGCCAGGGAGACACTTGAGACCCAATTGCCTGAGCCAGGGCAGCCACAGCTTGCTGGGTGGTTGCTTGGGCTTGCTGCTGCTGAGCTGCCAACATTTGTCTCGTCTTGTTGTGCAGCAGCTTGCTGCTGCTGAGCCAGGACTTTCTGAAAAGTATGTTGCTGTGAAGCATTACTTTGGAGCAAGGCTTTTATCAAGTCCTCCATGCTGCAGATTCACAGTTACACTGAAGTACACTGTGCCTTTAAGAGGTGTATATACACACTGCTGTCCTTTTAACACCGCTGACACAACGTTCACACAGCTTTTTTCAATGCAGTCTTTTAACAACGGGTACACAGTGTAGCCAGCAAGCTTGCCTTTCAGCGTGGATCAGTAGAGTGATTTGCCCGCATCCTCCACCAATTGTGGAAAATTATCTTCAAGTGAAGAGTTTTCAGAAAGGTAGTCCAGCTCTATGCAATGTTAAGGGCTTGCTGCCCATGTTTATTTAATAGAGGAGAAAGAAATGGGACTTTGAGTGAGGCACAGAAGGATCCGTGTCTCCATCCCTGGCATAGAGCAAAATGGAAAAAGGTTTGGGACTTTGAATGAAGACATAAGTAGACACCAGCAAGTACAGTATAAAGCATATTTATTTGGTCTTCCCAAATACGTACACCCACCACTGTACCCAGTCACTCCATCTTGTGTATTTTGTCCCTAGGTGCCGGTGCTCGGGGGTTCCCCTCTCTTTTGGCCCTGCTTGGCCCCGTTGGCCCTGCCCTCAGCTCCCGTGCCTGATATGCTGTCGGCCCGGCTCTGATATACATCAAGTGACATCCATATGGGTAGGTTGTTTTCCCTGCCCTTTCAGTACTATCATATTTTACATGGTTTTATACCTCACCATTTTCTTCATCTATTTGGTTTTTTCAGACCTCAATGGCATCTACCCCTGATGAGTGGGTGTCACCCCACGAAACGCGTCGGGTCCATGCTGATGCCATAAAATCTACAAGATTTTTATTTTATTTATTCTTTATGAGGTTTTGACCATTTTAAATATTTGTAAGTATTTTGATCCTACGTCACGTAGGAGGTTCCATATTTTGTGTCGGGCTGAGTGCTTGGTGACCCTATATATGCATGTCTTGTATATGTACATGTAATTCAACAGTTACTGTGATTATGTATACTGTGTATTATTTAATGGTACTTACCATGTCTCCTGTATTCAGGAAGACCAAATAAATATGCTTTATACTGTACTTGCTGGTGTCTACTCATGTCCTCATTCAAAGTCCCAAACCTTTTTCCGTTTTGCCCATGTTTAGTTTGGTCAGCAAATAAAAACAAACAGGCTTCCTGCACAAGGGTAGAAAACATAGTCCAAAGCAGCAATCCATCAAATAAAAATACGCCTCCTGGCTAATAAACCTCACTGGGTATGGTTCAGTCCTGCAGACATGTTCCCTCATAGCCTGCCTTCTCCTCTCTCAGCACCATCACTGATTACACTCACATAAATCAAAATTATACCCAGGTGGGGGAGCAAAGTGTGGCCAGTGGTTAACTCATTGCTGCCTACAGACCTTTCACTGTCACATATATATACACACACACAGTATCTCACAAAAGTAAGCCCACCCCTCACATTTTTGTAAATACTTTATTATATCTTTTCATGTGACAACACTGAAGAAATGATACTTTGCTACAATGTAAAGTGGTGAGTGTACAGCTTGTATTACAGTGTACATTTGCTGTCTCCTCAAAATAACTCAACACACAGCCATTAATGTCTAAACCGCTGGCAACAAAAGTGAGTACACCCCTAAGTGAAAATGTCCAAATTGGGCCCAGAGTGTCAATATTATGTGTGGCCACCATTATTTTCTAGCACTGCCTTAACCCCTTGGGCATGGAGTTCATCAGAGCTTCATAGGTTACCACTGGAGTCCTCTTCCACTCCTCCATGACAACATCACGGAGCTGGTGGATGTTGGAGACCTTGCGCTCCTCCACTTTCTGTTTGAGGATGCCCCACAGATGCTCAATAGGGTTTAAGTCTGGAGACATGCATGGCCATTCCATCACCTTTACCCTCAGTTTCTTTAGCAAGGCAGTGGTCGTCTTGGAGGTGTGTTTGGGGCCGTTATCATGTTGGAATACTGCCCTGCAGTCCAGTCTCCGAAGGGAGGGGATCATGCTTTGCTTCAGTATGTGACAGTTCATGTTGGCATTCATGGTTCCCTCAATGAACTGTAGCTCCCAGTGCCGGCAGCACTCATGCAGCCCCAGACCATGACACTCCCACCACCATGCTTGACTGTAAGCTAGACACACTTGTCTTTGTTCTCCTCACCTGGTTGCTGCCACACATGCTTGACACCATCTGAACCAAATACGTTTATGTTGGTCTCATCAGACCACAGGACATGGTTCCAGTAATCCATGTCCTTAGTCTACTTGTCTTTTGCAAACTGTTTGCAGGCTTTCTTGTGCATCATCTTTAGAAAAGGCTTCCTTCTGAGATGACAGCCATGCAGACCAATTTGATGCAGTATGCGGTGCATGGTCTCAGCACTGACAGGCTGACCCTTCACCCCTTCAACCTCTGCAGCAATGCTGACAGCACTAATACGTCGATTTCCCAAAGACAACCTCTGGATATGACTTTAAGCACATTACTCAACTTCTTTAGCTGACCATGGAGAGGCCTGTTCTGAATGGAACCTGTCCTGTTAAACTGCTGTATGGTCTTGGCCACCATGTGGCAGCTCAGTTTCAGGGTCTTGGCAAACTTCTTATAGCCTAGGCCATCTTTATGCAAAGCAACAATTCTTTTTTCAGATCCTCAGAGTTCTTTGCCATGAGGTGCAATGTTGAACTTCCAGTGACCAGTATGAGAGAGTGAGAGCGATAACACCAAATTTAACACACCTGCGACGTTGTAACGAGTCACATGACACAGGGAAGGGAAAATGGCTAATTGGGCCCAATTTGGACAATTTCACTTAGGGGTGTACTCACTTTTGTTGCCAGCAGTTTAGACACTAATGGCTGTGTGTTGAGTTATGTAGAGAAAACAGCAACATTTACACTGTTATACAAGCTGTACACTCACTACTTTACATTGTAGCAAAGTGGCATTTCTTCAGTGTTGTCACATGAAAAGATATAATAAAATATTTACAAAAATGTGAGAGGTGTACTCACTTTTGTGAGATACTGTGTGTATATATATATACACAGTTGTGCTCATAAATTTACATACCCTGGCAGAATTTATGATTTCTTGGCCATTTTTCAGAGAATATGAACGAGAACACAAAAACTTTTCTTTCCCTCATGGTTAGTGTTTGGCTGAAGCCATTTATTATCAATCAATGGTGTGACAACAGAAACTACCCAAATTACCCTGATCAAAAGTTTACATACCCTGGTGATTTTGGCTTGACAACATGCACACAAGTTGACACAAAGGGGTTTGAATGGCTATTAAAGGTAACCATCCCCACCTGTGATCTGTTTGCTTGTAATTAGTGTGTGTGTATAAAAGGTCAATTCGTTTCTAGACTCCTGACAGACCCTTGCATCTGTCATCCAGTGCTGCACTGACGTTTCTGGATTCTGAGTCATGGGGAAAGCAAAAAAATTGTCAAAGTATCTGCGAAAAAAGGTAGTTGAACTGTATAAAACAGGAAAGGGATATAAAAACATATCCAAGGAATTAAGAATGCCAATCAGCAGTGTTCAAACTCTAATCAAGAAGTGGAAAATGAGGGGTTCTGTTGAAACCAAACCACGGTCAGGTAGACCAAATTAAATTTCAGCCACAACTGCCAGGAAAATTGCTCGTGATGCAAAGGAAAACCCACAAATAACTTCAGGACTCTCTGAAAACATGTGGTGTGGCTGTTTCAAGATGCATAATAAGGAGGCACTTGAAGAAAGATAATATAATTGGTATCCTGCTGCGCTTTGAAGTGGATAAATAGCAATAACACAACCAAGCTGCTGACACAATATTGCAAATTCCAACAATATGTAAAATATCAATATAAAAAGGTGATAATACGTAGAACTTTGTCGGTGTGGTGTACAAAAGTCTCTCAGGACTTCAATAAACACCCAAAAGGAAACGTAGTGCTCGTTAAAAGGACCGTCAACACCGACTTTAAATTAAACCAGATGGACTGGCACCAAACCAAAGTTGTCTTGGGGAGTAAAAGGTGAAGAACTAATCTCAAACTTGTGACGACTAACCGTAAGAATTAAGGAACCTATACAAAAATATAGGGAAAGGACAAAATATGTCAAGTTGATGGAAAAAAGCGTCTATGAAACTGTTAAAAAAACGAAAGGGGTACTGAGTCTTAGGTCTTTGCAGTCACGTCGTGACCTACTGTCTACGTTC
>BLSH010277807.1:35106-62593 GCA_018402905.1 Glandirana rugosa | reverse complement strand
TTTAGGTTTTAATGACGGCCCCTACGGGGGCACATATTATTTAGGATATATATCCCTTCACCTCGGTTTGAAGGGGTAGTAAATTGAAGGGTGGTTGATTCATATTTCCCCTTTCTTTTTTAATATGTTCTCACTCTCTAAGTTCGAACCGCGGTAGATCACCACTTGTATATTTCTTTATAACGTTTATAATATTTTGAGGTAATATTCTTCCTCGATTAGATTTTTACTGTTTTTATACAGGTTGTCAAGTTTAAAGGATGGAAAATGTTGATTTGTTCTTTAATATGCTACTGGACCTATATTCTTTGAACTCAGAATACATGTTTTTTAGTTTTAAATTTCATTTATTTTATTTTATTCTCGGTGTCTTATACTTGTCTGAAATTGTTATTTGAACTGTTGGACATATTTTTGTCATTTTTAGATTAGCTCCTTCTTATAATGGAGTTTTATAATATTTGCAATATTTCTTTATATGTTCACCACTAGATGGCGCCAAGCTTGAATCTCTCACTCTTGTATAATTTTTTCTTTCCCCTTTATACTTAGTTGGTGGGAAGTTAAATGATGGGGAAGTTTGGCTCCACTTCCCTATATATAGGATTTATTATACACGGGGGCATCCCCGGCAGTAATTTTGGATTTTAACCTTGCATCAATTATCCCAATTTTAAATAGAAGTTTTTCCTCTATCAATTCCGGTCGGGTTGGAGCGCAAGCTTGGGACCGGATCTTCCGCGTTCAGCAGGCAGGTTGGAACGCATCGTTCCCGGCACCCCGCGTCATATTAACACTGGCCTATATAAGGCCCGTATATTCGTCCTAGGCCACGCCCCTGACGATGGCAACCTATGACGAAACGCGTCGGGAGGAGCTTAGGACGGTACGCAGGAGTGAGGGAGAGGGCGCGGCAGCCATCTTAGTGGTGGGAACCTCCGTTTGTATGCGGGGAAGGCTCTCGGTGAGCAGATGTGCCTGAAGTGCGGTGCTTTTATGTAAGTGTGTTTTTTACTTGGGGCAATAAAGACTTGATTTGAGGTACTGCACCATGAGTCTTTCCCCTTTGTTATCCCTATATATGGCTATAAACTGAGATGACGCTGGGAACAGAGACCTCAGACCAAGGATTGCAAGCAACTATCAATAAATGCTGTGGTGGATTTTCTCTTGCCAGAGAGCGCTTTTGACCCCTGTACTGGGGGTCCTGGATTTCTGGTAAGGGACAGTGTGTTTGGTGTTGGTGACGGGCACAGTTGACTTCCCTACTTTATCCATCAACTGAAAACTATGGACTAAATATCATGTGCTTATATTTACAGCGCTGCACCTTTTTATATTGACTTGAAGAAAGATGACTGCATGGTCCAGTCTCCGGAATAAAGCCATTACTACACAAATGCCACAAACTTCAAACCTTCTGCCACAAAGTCATTTGGAGTGATGAGACCAAAAATTGAGCTTTTTGGCCACAACCATAAACTCTACATTTGGAGAGGAGTTGACAAGGCCTGTGAAACACGGAGGTGGATCGCTGATGTTTTGGGGATGTGTGACCTACAAAGGCGTAGGAAATTTTGGTAAAAATTGATGGCAAGATGAATGCAGTATATTATCAAAAAATTCCTTGAGGAACTTGGGACGTACTTGGACATTCCAACATGATAATGATCCAAAATACAAGGCCAAGCCGACCTGTCATTGGCTACAGTAGAATAAAGTGAATGTTCTGGAGTAGCTATCTCAGTCTCCTGTCCTCAATATCATTGAGCCACTCTGGGGAGATCTCAAATGTGCAGTTCATGCAAGACAGCCCAAGAATTTCCAGGAACTGGAGGCTTTTTGCCAAGAGGAATGGCAGCTTTACCATCTGAGAAAATAAAGAGCCTCATCCACAAATACCACAAAAGACTTCAAGGTGTCATTGATGTTAAAGGAGGCAATACACAGTATTAAGAACTGGGGTATGTAAACTTTTGATCAGGGTGAATTTGGATAGTTTCTGTTGTCATTATGATTTAAAAAGAGTAAACACAGTTGATTGATAAGATATATATGTATGAAAGCCTGCGCAAAATATAAATGTGTTCAGCAGCTGGTTGTATCAGAGTGTGTCTGAGAGAATAGTAAAAAACAAGTATTTGAACCACGCTCATAAAACATAAAGTGCAAGTGCAACAAATTATTAATAACTGTACAAAGTCAAGCTCAAAATAATCAAATATTTATATTACTTTCAAGTGACCAGACAATCCTTAAGGATTGTCAAACCAAAATAACTATATAAATAATCAAATGTCCATATTTCATTCAATTGATAGTGCAGTCCTTATAGTGCAAAACAGCAGCAGCAGAATGCTTTGATAAACATATTCTTGTATTCAATGACCATCCAAAAAGGGACTGTAAGTGAAGACTTCCACCAAGGAAAGGAACACCAGTGCTCACACGCCGCTCACCAGATTTCCAGGATCCCTATGATGGGGATCAAACACGCCTGTATATGATAGCTGACCACTGTCACCATGGGATAGTGAGTGTCATCCACTTACTATCCCATGTGGGTACGCACTGGTAGCACATCTTACTCACCAGACCTCCAGGATGCCTATCACAGGGATCATAAGTGCTCAATAGGACTAGTAGTATTCTCCAGCTGGCAATCTCCCTGGATGCGGACATCAATGGCATATGCAAGTGGTGATGTTAGACCACCAAAAGCCGGTTCTTCACAATTGCAAGAAGGGTACTCCAAAAATACCAACATGTGGGCAAAAACAGGATCCTCACATAGTGTGAAAACTGCTTAGGTATTTATTAGAATAAAAATTGTATACAAATATACTAGTTACAAATTTGGATAAAATAGGAAGGAACCAGGGGGCGCACACTGTGTACCTCCTGCGTTCGAGCAAGCGGAAGTGACATGCCATTACGTTGCCCTACGCCATTTCGTCAGTCGTGCTGACATCATCAGGGGACCCTGGAACTTCTGGAATGCCTTCTCCGCTTCCGGATTTCATTTAACCATGCCCAACCCTCTCCCCTTCGCCAGATCGGTCAGAGGGACAGCAATGGTGGCAAAGGCAGGTATAAACCACCTGTAATACCCTGTAATCCCCAGGAAGGCACAAACCTGATTTTTATTCACTGGTTGTGCCCACTTTTTAATTGCCTCGATCTTATTGGTCTGGGGCTTGATCAGTCCTTGACCAATAACATACCAAAGGTATTTGGCCTCCTCCAGGCCTATGGCACACTTTTTTGGGTTGGCTGTTAAACCTGCTACCCTAAGAGAATCTACAACTGCTTGTTCTCGGGGCAGATGCGATTCCCAATATGGACCACATCATCCAAATAGACGGCTGCATAGGGGCGATGCGGCCTCAAAGTTTTATCCATCATTCTCTGGAAGGATGCAGGGGCCCCATGCAGACCAAATGGCATTCGCTTGTATTGGAAAGACCCCTTGGGGGTAGAAAAGGCTGTTTTCCCTTTGCTGACTCCTGTTAAGGGATCTGCCAGTAGCCCTTAGTTAGGTCTAGGGTTATGTACCGGGCACCTCCCAACCTGTCCACAAGTTCGTCAACCCACGGCATCGGATATGTGTCAAACTTAAGACACGTTATTCAGCTTCATGAAATTGTTACAGAACCTGATAGTGCCATCCGGCTTTGGGACCAGCACTATAGGGCTCGACCAGAGGCTGTGGGACTCCTCTATCACGTCTAACTCCAACATGGTTTTTATTTCCTTTGTCACCACCTCCCATCTAGCCTCAGGTTTTACATTTACGTGGACCTCTGGTTCTGTAATCACTGTATGTCACGTTGTAATACGGTGGTCAGTCCGGGTTGGGGAGAAAAAAAAATCTGTATTTTTACTGATGAATTCCTTAATGTCATTTTGTTGCGTCAGTGACAAGGACTCAGTTATGGGGACGTCCGGATTCATGGATAGCCTGTCTTCTTGAGGAGTGGGCCAATAAAGTCTCTCTGTCTTTCCACAGTTTTAAGAGATTCACATGGTAAATTTGCTTGGGTTTCCTTTCCCAGGCTGGTAAACTTTGTAGTTTACTTCCCCTACTCTTTCCCTAACCTCAAAGGGACCCTGCCACTTGGCCAAGAGTTTACTTTCAACCGTGGGGACTAGCACCAGTACTCTGTCTCCAGGGTTGAAAGTTCAGGTTTTTGCACCCCGATTGTAAACCCTTCTCTGGGCTTACTGGGCTTGCTCCATATGCTCTCGTACAAGGGGCAGGACAGCTGTGATTCGATCCTGCATCAAGGAGCCATGCTCTATGACGCTTCTATATGGGATGGCCTCTCCTTCCCACGTCTCTTTTGTGACATCCAGCAGCCCCCTGGGATGTCTACCATACAAGAGTTTGGAGGTGGTAAACAGAGGTACGGAGATGGGAGATTTTGTACAACTTGCACAAATCTCTGGTCACTCTGGATATGAATGGGGTACCCTGATCCATCAAGACGTCTTTAGGGACCCCCACCCGACTAAACACCTGGACCAGCTCCTTAGCAATAGTCTTAGTGGTGGTATTCCGCAAGGGTATGGCCTCAGGATAGGGGGTCGCATAGTCCAGGACCACCAGGATGTGCTGGTGTCCCCAGGCAGATTTTACTACTGGTCCCACGATCCATGCCAATTCACTCAAATGGCACTTCAATTATGGGAAGTGGGACAAGGGGACTGCAAAAATGGGGTGACGGGGCTGTCATTTGACACTCAGGGCATGATTGATTCACAGTAATCTTTGATGTCTGCATACAACCCAGGCCAGAAGAATCTCTGGGTTATTCTCTCCTTGGTTTTCTCCATACCCAGATGTCCCCACATTACATGCCCATGGGCCAGATCTAGCACCAGCCTGCGGAAGGGTTTGGGAACTACTAGCTGTTTCACTTTGTCCTCCCCATGTTTCACCACCTGAGACAACAAATTATTTTTAAAGACACCCCCCAAATAAGGGTCCACAGGTTCCCATCCATCACCTTCACATTTTCCCTGGCTCTAAGGAGAGTGACATCCCGTAGTTGCTCTGTACAGAAGTCCTCTCTCCAGACCTCTAAGTCAGGTACTACATTCGGCTCACTCTCAACGTCAGGGTCAGAGACATTGTCTGAGTCATTAACCCTCCACTGTGAGCTATCTTCCAGCTCCTCCGGCTCCCCAGCCAGTACAGGAAAAGGAAGAGGGTCTCCTCCCTCCTTGGTCCTGCCACCAGTCTCCCCTTCCATTTGGCAAAACGGGTCTGGCGAGAGGTCCAGTGCTTCTGCAGCAGAGGGGGCTCTATCCTCCATACTCCCTGTGACTTCCCATAACCTCCAAAAATGGGGAAAATCCCTGCCCACTAGGGCATCATAAAGTAGTGAAGGTACCACCCCCACTGAATGAGTCACACTACCGCAAGGGGTGTCAATCTCAACCACCGCTGTCTGAGTCACGAGTGTCCATATGGAAGCAAATGACTCCGACCGTGTTAGGATGTAACCTTGCAGGGTTTACACAATTGCTTTTTACCAATGTTACCACACTACCCGAGTCAAGCAGTGCAGTGACTGGTCACCCATCAACAAAAATCACACACATTTTCTTCTCCATGACTTGAACATGATGCGGTATATGCGACCTGTGCAAAAAGAGAAAGACGTTTATTCACATAAGTATAATCGCATTGCATGGGTTCATCATTCAGGGGGCAATTGGCAGCAATATGGCCCAATGCATGGCATCAATAGCACTGTATGTGTTTTATACCCTGTCCTCTCAAGGGTCCCCAAGACCTTCCTGGCTTCTTTGCCCAGTCTTTAGGTCTAGAACCCCCAGTCTCTTTAGCCGTATCAGTCTTATCAAATTTCCTCAAGCCCCTGAACCCTGGAACAGCCTTACCGGGTCAGCAAGGTGATATTTCACCTCTAGACACATTGGAGTGGGGTGCAGATGGGCGCAATAAGTCCTCAGCAGCCGTGTATCTCGCAACAAGGTCCATGAGTTGGCTTGCAGTTTTGGGGCCCCCATGGCTGGCCCATTTCCTCAAAGCAGCAGGGAGCGCCGGTAGATAGCGGTCATGGCCACAAGCTTAACAATCTGGGGACCCGGCAAAGTCTCTGGCTGTAGCCATTTCCTGGTGAGGTGAACTAGGTCGAACATCTGCAAATGGGATGGCTCGTCAGTGCGGTAGGTCCACTGATGCACCCGTTGGACCCGGACTGCCATGGTGACCCCCATGCGTGCGAGTCTCATAGTCCTGGGCCTTATCTGTTTCCAGATCGAAATAGGCTTTTTGGGGTCAAGAATAGTGCTAGCAGTCCCGCCAACTGTTCTATCCTGAGAGTACGCCTCCACGTCACCCGCAGGTGTCATCTTCTGCATTTGGTAAGAAGCCCGTACCAACTTTGGTTCCACTGTCATGGAAGGTGCGGGACCTTTTTATAACTCCAGCAGGGCCTCTGCAAACTGTCAGCTCATCTCCTGTTGAGCCGCTTGTTGTGCTGTGATAGCCTGGCGACTCTCCTCTCGCTGAGTTGCAGTGGCCTCTGTGACCCAGAGGTTGGTTTCCTGCAGAGCTGCATGTTGTGCTGCAGCAACCTGGCGACTCTCCTCTTGCTGAGCTGCAGTGGCCTCTGCGACCTGTCGGTTGCTTTCCCATTGGGCTGCATTGGCTTCCAGCAAGGCCTTCAACATTTCCTCCATCTTTGAAAGTTGCCCACATCCTCCACCACGTGTGGGAGGTTAGCTCGTGGGGATCACTTTTCAGAGGAAAAGATTCAGCATGAAGGTCAGTTTCTTTAAAATCTGGCGGCTTGCTAGGTTTATTATTACAGGTTTGCAAGCTTAAAACAGAAAACAAAACCTTTCCATCTGGCGCTAAACTAAACAATTGGGTTCCTCTCTGTACAGAGCTCACTCAGCTTTCTCCCTCTGAGATCCAGGATAGAGCTCTCCTCTGCTCTCTTCCTGGTCATTCAATGCAGGTGAAGAAGGGTTTGAGTAGACCAGAAAGTCCGGGCTGGAACCAGCTTTGCCACGGTGGCTGGCAAAGCCCTGGTCAGACTCTCACTAGTCGCCTCAACGTGGTCGCATGCGAGAGGACAAGTATCGCCTGCCCATTATGGTGCCTTGCATAACGTCACTATATATATATATATATATATATATACACAGTATCTCACAAAAGTGAGTACACCCTTCACATTTTTTTAATATTTTATTATATCTTTTCATGTGAGGATACTGAAGAAATGACACGTTGCTACAATGTAAAGTAGTGAGTGCACAGCTTGTATAATAGTGTAAATTTGCTGTCCCCTCAAAATAACTCAACACACAGCCATTAATGTCTAAACCGCTGGCAACTAAAGTGAGTACACCCCTAAGTGAAAATGTCCAAATTGGGCCCAATTAGCCATTTTCCTTCCCCGGTGTCATGTGACTTGTTAGTGTTACAAGGTCTCAGGTGTGAATGGGGAGCAGTTGTGTTAAATTTGGTGTTATCGCTCTCATTCTCTCATATTGGTCACTGGAAGTTCAACATGGCACCTCATGGCAAAGAACTCTCTGCCGATCTGAAAAAAATAATTGTTGCTCTACATAAAGATGGCATAGGCTATAAGAAGATTGCCAATGCCCTGAAACTGAGCTGCAGCACAGTGGCCAAGACCATGCAGCATTTTAACAGGACAGGTTCCACTCAGAACAGGCCTCGCCATGGTCGACCAAAGAAGTTGAGTGCATCATCATATCCAGGGATTGTCTTTGGGAAATAGACGTATGAGTGCTGCCAGCATTACTGCAGAGGTTGAAGGGGTGGGGGGGTCAGCCTGTCAGTGCTCAGACCATATGCCACACACTGCATCAAATTGGTCCGCATGGCTGTCATCTCAGAAGGAAGCCTCATCTAAAGATGATGCACAAGAAAGCCCACAAACAGTTTGCTGAAGAAAATCAGACTAAGGACATTACTGCACCCATGTCCTGTGGTCTGATGTAACCAAGATAAACTTATTTGGTTCAGATGGGGTCAAGTGTGGGCGGTGGCAACCAGGTGAGGAGCGCAAAGACAAGTGTGTTTTGCCTACAGTCAAGCATGGTGGTAGGAGTGTCATAGTCTGGGGCTGCATGAGTGCTGTCAGCACTGAGGCACTACAGTTCATTGAGGAAACCATGACTGCCAACATATACTGTCACATACTGAAGCAGAGCATGATTCCCTCCCTTTGGAGACTGGAGACGACCCCACACACACCTCCAAGACCACCACTGCCTTGCTAAAGAAGCTGAGGGTAAAGGTGATGGACTGGCCAAGCATGTCTCCTGACCTAAACTCTATTGAGCATCTGTGGGGCATCCTCAAACGGAAGGTGGAGGAGCGCAAGGTCACTAACATCCACCAGCTCTGTGATGTGGTCATGAAGTAGTGGAAGAGGACTCCAGTGGCAACCTGTGAAGCTCTGGTGAACTCCATGCCCAAGGGTTAAAGCCGTTGTCTACCCAAAAAAAATAAATAAATAAAAACCTGCAAGACAATAGCATAATGAGCTAGTATGCAGCGCATACTAGCTCATTATGAAATACTCACCTTGAAACGAAGATCCGACCAGGCTGCTCGGTCCCCTCCCCCAGTGCTGGAAAATAATGGTGGCCACACAAAATATTGACACTTTGGGCCCAATTTGGACATTTTCACTTAGGGGTGTACTCACTTTTGTTGCCAGCGGTTTAGACATCAATGGCTGTGTGTTCAGTTATTTTGAGGGGTGTACTCACTTTTATGAGATAGATAGATAGATAGATAGATAGATAGATAGATAGATAGATAGATAGATAGATAGATAGATAGATAGATAGGGTATATACAGGATTGTGGGCATGTAAGTACACAGAAGGTACTTCTAGTCTGTTAGAAATGCACTGCAAGTTGTAATTGTGATCTTTGAGGATACCTTAGAATAAATTATTTCACAGAACAGACGGGTCAGGCTTGGTTTGTTTTAGAGATCTGTGGCTCCCTCCTGCTGGGTGCTAGGATTAGTGTATTATAGTTTTTGGTTGCTCTGCTTAGCAGAGGAACAGCTAGGTAAATCTAATTGCTGTCTACTTAACAGAGAGCTGTGATTGGTTAGTGTAGCCTGCTCAGTGTGCCCTGGTGCTGATCATGCTGTCTTGAGGTTCACTGTGTCCTAGCATCTATGGAAAGTGCTGGACAGTAGGCAGAAATCATGCAGATGGAAGCATGAAATACAGCCCTGGCTATTTAGAAGGGGAGGTGCCCCTAGGCATGCTGAGTGCATGTAGTTATATTTGAGGAGCACACGGGCTCTTCCTAGCAGAGGACTGCACCAGGCTGGGGGAGAGGCGCTGCCCCCCCCCCCCCAGCACTTGCTGCCATCTGTCCTCAGGTGGGCGACCTGGGGGCCTGATGTTGGTATGGCTGACCCTGGTCCTACTATAGCTGACAGAGGGAGAGTCTACAGTGCATCTGGTCTGTTATCATGAGATAGAAGGCTGCCAATGGTGCTTCAGGAGTACAGACACCCTAAGGATCCTTATAGACAGTTAACCCCCTCCTGTGCTCCAAGTCAGTCTAAGGGTCCACACAAAGAACACTAACTAGTGTTCTTAGAGCTTTGTCCAGGACAGTCCATTACTTTACTAAGGGACATTGTTCTGTTTTGCAATCAGTTTCCTGCTGCTGTGATTTCCTGCTGCTGTGAAGAAGTCTTTATTTGTCTTCTGCAAGGACGTCAGCCAAATTTCACTAGCAAATTAAGTTAGAATCCTCAGTGTGAATAGCTCAGTTTGGAAGTATCCCACTATATCTCTTGCCCTATCCAAGTTCTCCAATAAAACAACAAAAACAAAACCCCTAGTCTGGTCATTGGAGTAACAAGAAGAAGTGAGTGTGCAACTGTCTGTCGGGAATACCCTGTGCCTGGCTGTGGAGCAAAAAGTGGAGAAGACCTAAACAAACTTACCAGCGGCTCCTGCAGGGGTAGTGCTACAGCTCTTTTACTGCTTGTTAAAGTGTCACTAAACCCAGCAATATAACCCCCCCCCCAAGTGCACACAGCTTCTAAATCTTCTTTTTATATCAAAATACTGCTGCTATATACCTTTTTTTCATCTGTATATTGCAGTCAGGTGATAAACTGCATAGAGCCTGGACTTCACCAGTATTCTTGTGGGAGGAGTTTTCACTCTCTGATGATGCAACTTCCTTTGCATCAGTGACCCTTCACCCACAATCCGGCCAGAGCTGATTGGTGCTTTGCCAATGACATGCTCAGTTCACAAATAAATAGAAAACATACAAACTTTAAAAAAAACATAGTTCACACAACACAGCGTGATATACTATTGTTTAAAAATGAGGTGTATACAACACAAAATGTATTATTAATCTGTAATAAAGTCGGGGGGAGGGGGGTTACATTTGAGTGACATTCTGGTTCACTCTGTTCACACGGCTCCAATCCAGAAACACTGTAAGTATATACAGTTTATATTTTCATATTACATATAGGGTTGCCACCTTTTCTTCAAGTCAAACCCGAACACTTTAGCGGTGCACAACAATTTTTTTTTTATAGTTTAAATTATACATATATTTTGCTATTAAATAACATTCCACAGAGTTCCCCTTTTACATTTGAATCCACAGAGTTCCCTGTTACATCTGATCTTGTTCCCTTTCACTGTAAGGGGGAACTCTGCAGACTTTTGTAAGGGAGAACTCTGGTGACTTTAACATAAAGGATGGTCTGGGAACCTTTATTTAAGGGGGAACACCGAGGACTCTGGTAAAAAAAGGAACTCTGATGTAAAGGGTGCTCTGAGAACCCTGATTTACCTTACTGACTCAGAGGCAGGAGAGAGAAGGGGGGAAACTTCAGTCACAGACAGGGATGGATGGCGAGTTCACTCACCCTTTGGCAGTCAGCACCTCTCATCCAGATGTATCAGAGGCTGCTGGACATGAAATTTCCAGCCCCCACTTTCCTTTTCAGAGGCACAGTGCCAGGGTTTGGAGCATGGGCAGACACAAAGGGGTAGGGGTGGGAGGAAGAGTTGCAGATCAAGCCGTCTCTCCTCTCCCATCTGTGTGTGTGTTTGTGGGGGGGGGGGGGATTGTTAGTGCTGACTTTGAGCAGTGTGAAAACGAATGTAACAGACACTCTCAGCTTAGACAACTGCAGCCAGCAACCCTGCTAGGAAGCCATTGTCCAGTCTGAATAATGTGTCCGGGTTTCAGTCAGTCTGACGCATGATTCCAAACCCGAACTGTCCGGGTGAATCCTGGACAGGTGGCAACCCTAATTACATATATACATCAAAAATATGGAGTATGTTATTCATTGTAAAAATTAAATAAGAAAAATAATAATGAATTAAAAAGATTGTAATGTTATCATGCTACATTTTGAGGCTTTATGGTATGTGCCCAAGGATCGTCGTCCTATGACTGTGCAATGATTGTGTATTGAGCTGCTAGGTGTGTTGAAGAGGAGGATGAGGATGATAGGGAGTGGGATTTTAGGCATGTTTGCAGTGGATGTCCAGGTGTGATGAACAAAACAATGAGGATGACAGGGAGAGGGGTTTTATGCATGTTTACAGTGGATGTCCAGGTGTGATGAACAGGAGGATTAGGATGACAGGGAGTGGGGTTGTATGCATATTTGCAGTGGATGTCCAGGTGTGATGAAGGGGAGGATGAGGATGACAGGGAGTGGGGTTTTATGCATGTTTGCAGTGGATGTCCAGGTATGATGAACAGGAGGATGAGGGTCACAGGGAGTGGGGTTTTATGCAAGTTTGCAGTGGATGTTCAGGTGTGGTGAAGAGGAGGATGAGGATGACAGTGAGTGGTGTTTTATGCATGTTTACAGTGGATGGCCAGGTGTGATGAACAGGAGGATGAGGGTCACAGGGGTGAGGTATTATGCATGTTTGCAGTGGATAAACCAATGTCCATAGTTTGTAGTCGCTATAACTTTTGCGCAACCCAATCAATATACGCCGATTGCGATTTTTTTATTTTTGGACATTTATTATAGCAAAAAGTAAAAAATATTATTCTTTTTTCAAAATCGTCGCTCTTTATTCGTTTATAGCGGAAAAAATAAAAACCGCAGAGGTGATCAAATACCACCAAAAGAAAGCTCTATTTATGGGGAAAAAAGGACGCCAATTTTGTTTGGGTACAACGCCGCACGACTGCGCAATTGTCATTCAAATAGAGACAGCGCTGAAAGCAGAAAATTGGTCTGGGCAGGAGGGGGGTTTAAGTGCCCAGTAAGGAAGTGGTTAATATGGTCAATGTGTGTTGTCTAACAGGACTTCTTTAGGTAGAAGGTCTTCAGTTTCATATGACATATGGCTGGCTGATAGTCTTTGGTGCCTATTTTTAAGTGGGTTATGAAATGTACATTTTCCTGTTCGTTTTTTTAATTATTGTGCTGGTTTGGTGAATTTTATCTATACTATGATTTCTTTATCATACAATGATGTGTTTCTCTTTCACTGAAAAGCCACCTCAAAAATGTATAGGAAAATGTTATTATCATTTTGATATTCATTATTAATGTGTATATTACCAATAATTTTTTACATACTTATCCTGCCTGCTTAACAATTTTTAACCTAACATACCAGCCACATCATGCAACTTACCAACAATAATTTCTACTGAAACCATTAAACAATATAAACTATTGGTGGTAAGTTGCCCTAAACCATTTCATTGTTTTTGTGATCAAACTGGATGAAATTGGTTGCAATTCCTGTTTATGACACCATTGAACTTCTACTGTGAGAAGGAGTAGTAAAGCTCAATCAATGACAAGTGGCTCTTTCTGTTTAGGTTTATGGAGCAAGACAGGTGGGGGGGGGGGGCATTGTGTCCATATTTCTGGGGCTTACTTAAGAGAGACAACCTAACTAATCCACTTGTTCCCACCAATAAGCCTCATCCAGCAGTGACTGTGATTGTCCTATTGATGTCTAATGTCTACAAAAACCTTTACATGTATAACTTAAAACATGAAAATGCATTTCCTCTAAATAAAAAATACTGAGAAGAAAAATACCTGCCAAATTCAAGATTGTAAGGTTGCCTAAGTGCTTGCTGCTACTCCATGTAGTCATATTGCATTCTATGTGGTTACTGATAAGGACTGACACATTGGCTGGAGTAGTGAGCACTGGGAGATGGAATATTTCATTTTTGCCATGCACAGAGAGCTTTGCAATTATAAAGCAAACAATGGATTGGATTATCTCAATCAGTCAATTCTGTATCAGCCTTCTGCACAAAGCTGTTTGGAAACTATGAGTGAAACAGCACACTAAAAGGACTACTGGCTTGTGAATTATAGATGATATATGGTTATTTCCCCATACTTTTTTCTGTTGATGGTATTTTGCATTATACAGCAGTTCTTTCTTAAACTCCAGTTTAAAAAATGTCTCCTTATGCACCTGACCAATCTGTATTTCTTAAAGCCTCTAAAACCTAGAAAAATCGGAGGTCATGTGATCCATGATCCACTGCAGCACATCTTCTTGAAGTTATAACTGTTCATCTTTCTGGTCCAGTCAACCGGGCATGTGTCCTTTACTCCTGAAACAATCAGGGCCTTGTAAGGGCCCTGGTATGGACTCTTCTAACAGCCAATAAATAGCACCCACATCACCAGGATGCAATGTGGGGAATGTGGACCTGATCTGTCAACACTACAGATCAGAAAAATAAAGGCCCTGGAACCCAGCTTGTCATGTGACCAGTTTTACATAAGTAATTAGGCAAGTAAGTAGACCTGAATGCCAGCCACTGACAGATATACCATTGGCCAGTGGAAATGGATAAGGAGAGACTGTGACTTATAGTCCCCTGAGTGTATATACAGTATGTTATATTTGGGACACCTCCATGGGTCAGGGCCTAGGACATACAGACTTTGCCCCTTGAGCCAGTTTTTGGGTACCCTATAAAATTTTGTTTAATAATATCTTGTTTTGAAACTGTTATCAATGCAACTGATACTTGCCTTCATTTTCAATTGTTTGCTGTTATTGTTGCTAGTACCTGCCTGTTGGATGTGTTGCCTAGTTGAACATCTTTTTCTCCAGCCTTGGTGTATCGATGCGGCATTGCCTAAAAGGCCATCATCACCATGAATCAGGGAACCCAATCATGCAGCAGCTCCTTTGGGTAGCGTTACAAAATGAAAAAAATAACATACTTACTAGATCATAGAGTTCAATCTTGTCTTGCTTGAAGAAAAAGTTCTCCCTTCACCTCTCTTTTCCAGTGCCGCCATCCTTAATGGAGATCTTGTGCATTTAACTAGAAACAAACTCCTAAAGCAAAGAAGTTCAAAGTACCACTAAATACGAGCCTCAGGGATATAGTACCATAATTGAGCACACAATCAATTGAAACATTTAGATACAAATGTATTCAAAAAGTACATGGTTGTTGAAAAGTAGCAAAAAGCAGACACCACAACCTTAACACCAACAAGACAACGTTGTCTATAAAGTGAAACGTCTAGACGCCTGCCACACACATAGCCCAAACACATACATCACATGGCCATCACAATAGAATTAATTAGCATGGGGCCAGGAGATGAATGATGAACTAACTAATTAGGAGATTAAAAAGGTTCAAGAATATAATATCCCTGTACTTTATGTGATCCCCAAATTACATAAGGACCCTCTTAATCCTCCAAGGAGGCCTATAGTCTCTGCAGTTAATGGCCCCTTAGAAAGAGAGGGTAAATACATAGAGGAGCTGTTGAAAACCATGGTCTCCACTTTAAAATCATATGTGAGAGACACCAAGGATGCCTTGACCAGAATCAATGAGGCTAAAGTGGAAGAGGACTGGCTTTTGGTGGAGTCTCTCCACACATCGATACCCGACCAATGGGGGCTTAGGGCGGTTTAGTTTTTTCTTGACAGCCTGTTTCATGAAATAGTTCATCAAAATGAATTTGTTTTGGATCTGCCGGAGTTTGTACTAAAAAATTACTTCATCCAATTTAATGAAATTTACTATCAACAAATATCAGGCACATCCATGGGTGCTCCATGGGCTCCGTCTTATGCATGTCTGCATTTGGGCATGTGGGAGGGAGGATGAAGTGTACAGGCTCCGGCAGTTCAAATAACATGTGGATATCTGGATACGCTATATTGATGATGTCCTGATGGTCTGGAAGGGGACTGAGAATGAAATCCACAAACTCATTCAAGATCTGAATAATAATGAACAGAACATCAGGCTAACGTATAGCTATGATATTGGCTCGATCCCCTTCCTAGATCTCAGGATCTCTATAAGATATTAGGGATGGGCCAAACACCCCCCCCCCCCCGGTTCGGTTCGCACCAGAACATGCGAACAGGCAAAAAATGTGTGTGAACACTCGAACATCGTTAAAGTCTATGGGACCCGAACATGAAAATTCAAAAGTGCTCATTTTAAAGGTTTATATGCCAGTTATTGCCCTAAAAAGTGTATGGGGACCCGGGTCCTGCCCTAGGAGACATGGATCATTGCAAAAAAAAGTTTTTAAATCGATCGTTTTTTCAGGAGCTGTGATTTTAATAATGCTTAAAGTGAAACGATAGAAATGAAATATTCCTTTAACCACTTGCCGACCGCCGATCGGCATTTGTCGGCGGCAAAGTGGCTCTGTAAGGCGAATCGCCGTCATATGACGGCAGCCGCCAGATCGCGCACAGTGAGCGCGCGCGCGCCGCCGGAGGTGCGCCCGCACGCTCACTGTGTTCGGGGAGGGCCAGGGAGCGGGTGCGGTGGCTTCGATTGCCGCCGGCTACCCGCGATGGCCCCCCCGGAGCGAAGGAGCAGAGGTCCGTGTATGTAAACACGGACCTCCGTTCTGTGATTACAGCCTTCCTTTACATGGAGGCTGTGACCACTTCCCTTCCCCAGCTAGGGCAGTCCCCATACAGTTAGAACACGCCCAGGGAACATAGTTAACCCTTAGAGCGCCCCCTGCAGGTTAACCCCTTCACTGCCAATGGCATTTACACAGTAATCAGTGCATTTTTATAGCACTGATCGCTGTATAAATGGTCCCAAAAAAGTGTCAAAATGGCCCGAAATGTCTGCTGAAATATCGCAGTACCGCTAAAAATCGCAGATCGCCGCCATTAATAGTAAAAAATAAAAAAAAAATAAAAACCCCAAAAATTAATTCTCATCATCCGTAAACGCGACCACTTTTGCGCAAACCAATCAATGAATGCCGATTGCGATTTTTTTTATCACAAATATGAGGAAGAATATAAATCAGCCAAAACCGATGTTTTTTTATATTTTTTTTGGATTTGTATTTTAGCAAAAAGTAAGAAATTTGGGTTTTTTTGCAAAATTGTCGCTCTTCTTTTGTTTATAGCGGCGATCAGAAATGACGCAGTTGTGATCAAATACCACCAAAAGAAAGCTCTATTTGTGGGAAAAAAAGGACACAAATTTTGTTTGGGTACAACGTCGCACGACTGCGCAATTTTCAGTTAAAGCGACGCAGTGCCGAATCGCAAAAAGGGCTCCGGTCCTAAAGCTGGAAATCCTTCCGGGGCTGAAGTGGTTAAATAATGTGCCGGGGGGGGTCTCTTAGTCTGTCTGTAAAAGGGCACATCTCTGTGATGTTTAGAAGATAGCCAGAGCAAAATGAAAAAGTGTCATTTATTATCGTGGGTGTAATGTATTGCCAGCTCCCGGCAATATACAGAAAAATCACTAAAACATTTGCGTAGGGTCCATCCCCCCCCCCAGGTCCACATTAGGCCCTTTGGGTCTGGTTTGGATTTTAAGGGGAACCCCATGCCAAAATAAAAAAAAATTTACTTGGGGTCCCCCTAAAATCCAAACCAGAGCCTTATTTTAACATGCAACCTGGCCAGCCGTACCAGGCTACATGCCCTCAACATGGGGAGTATGGGTGCTTTGGGGCAGGGGGGGCTCTATGCCCCCCACCGCAAAGCACCTTGTCCCCATATTGATGGGGACAAGAGCCTCTTCCCCACAACCCTGGGCTGTGGTTGTGGGGGTCTGCGGGCGGGCGGCTTATCAGAATCTGGAAGCCCCATTTAATAAGGGGGCCCCCAGATCCCGACCCTCCCCATGTGAATTACATCGTACCCCTACTACTTCACCAAAAGTGTCAAAAAAGAAAAAAAAACACGAGACAATTAGGGACAAGTCCTTTATTAAAAAATAAAAATAAGTGTCCCCCCCCCCCGTTGTAATCCATCGTCAATCACGGCGTGCAAAAGACCTGAAAAAAAAAGCTGCAACAGCTCCTCCTCCGTGGGAGGGCTCCCGCTGACTGAGCTCGGTTTGTTGTGACAATTTATGTATATGGCAGGGCGGGGCCACTCGGTGACGTATGAGCGTGACCCGCCCCCTCTGACGTCACATGACGTCAGAAGGGGCGGGGTCGCTCACTTACATCGCCGGATGACCCCGTCCTGCCATATTAATAAACTGTCAGAGCAAAAAACGTGCAGACAGCGGGAGCCCTCCCAATGGGGAGGAGCAGTGCATGCCGTCTGCAAGCAATGCATTATGGGGCGTTCCGCAGTGGCAAAGTCGCTGCGAATGCCCCATAATGTTCTAAATTCGATGAACGGGTGAACGTCCGATGTTCGAGTCAAACTTACATTCAACTCGAACCGCGGGCCCATCCCTATTAGACATGTGCGGTTAGTTTCGTTCCGAATTAAAATTCGGACGAATTTTAGTTTTTCAGAAATTCGGAGGTATCCGAATTTCCAAATTACAATAGTACCGAATTTAAACAAATCTGAATAACAAAAAAGAAAATTCGGACAAAATACAAATTCAAATAATTTTCTAATCATTTTCAAATACTTTTCGAATTCGAATAGTTTTCAAATTCGAATTCAAAAAGTTTTCAAATCCCAATAGTTTTCAAATTCGAATTCGAAAAGTTTTCAAATTCCAATAGTTTTCAAATATGAAAAGTCCTCGAATTTGAATAGTTTTCCAATTTCCAAACAGAACAAAATAGAATAGAAAACAAAGGAATATAAAATAAGAATAAACAATAGACTAGAAAAGAATATAACAGAAAACAAAAGAATAGAATACAACAGAGTAAAACAACTCTGTTCCACTCCACCACATTATATTCTTTAATTTTCTTTTTCCATTACATTCTTCCACTTTCCACTCCAACCCAATTCTCCTTGGCAATTGGAAAACAATTAGAAAACTATTTGGATTTTAAAAATATTTAAATTTGAAAACAATTCGAATTCAAAAACTTTTCAAATTCAAAAACTATTCGAAATTGATTCGAAAACTTTTCTAATCGATTCGAAAACGAATAAACAAAATTAATTCCGAAAATTAATTAAACAAATGAAACAAATCTAATTGTACAAACTTATGTAAATATCGAATCGAAACAAAATGAAACTAAATCCGGATCCGGAGGAACTGTATAAGCAATGAAGTTTTCAAAAAGGAGGCACAAGATATGTATGCCAGATTCAGGGAAAGGGGATACGCGCATAAGGTCCTAAGAGCAGCCAAGAAGAAAGCAATGAGCAGCGGCAGCTGGTGCATGAGGGGCGCTTGGGCGCCGCCGACAAGTAAAAAAAAAAGTCAGCACGGCCCCCCTGCAGGAGGCGCCGGCACATTGATTTTTCTTTTTTTTTTCTCGGCTCCTTGCTGTCAGCTGACAGCAAGTGGTTACCCGATTGGTCAGCCATTAAAGTCTATGTGTGTGCGCTGAACAAGCGCACACACATAGGCTGATTGGCTGCCCCCTGAGCCATCAGAGCCAATGACTCTCTGTCATTGGCTGCTGTGGGCGGGGGGCAGGACTGTGGCAGACGTGCTGCCTGTGTGATTACTCACGCAGGTGCAGCACTCCCCGGGCTTTCAGTTCCAAGCTGCTCAGCATGCTGACTGCAAGCCGAACTCTGCATAGACCTGTCCGCTGGCCTGCCTGCTATAAGATGGGGTAAGTGCTTGGGGGGGCGCCGCTGCCGCTCTGTATGCCCTATCTGGTGGTCTGTATGCCCTATCTAGTGGTCTGTATGCCCTATCTGGTGGTCTGTATGCCCTATCCGGTGGTCTGTGTGCCCTATCTGGTTGTCTGTATGCCTTATCTGGGGCTTTGTATACTGCTATATGGTGACTCTGTATACTGCTATCTGGTGATGCTGGGCTGTATACTCCTGATACAAGGGGTGGAAACTATAAAGGGTGGGGCTTATGAGAAGTGGGAGGGGTCAGAAAGGAAGGGCGGGGTCTGGCGCCCCCCTCATCCTAAAATTTCACCAGCCGCCACTGGCAATGAGCCTGGATAGAGAGTCCCTCCTAACCCAAAAGGCCCCCCATTACATAAATCAGGAGCAATGAAGGAACCGGTAAGATTTATAACTGAATATGGGGTGCAGTGGCACAAAGTAAGAGAGCTCCTGGACCGGCACTGGTCTGTCTTATCTCATTGTCCCTTGCTTTCTAGTACAGTTGGGAAATATCCCCATATGGTAGCTCGGAGGGCCCCCAATCTGTCTGACATCCTCACAAGGTCAGAGTATGCTCAAACAGCAAGAAATTCCTAGCTGTCTGCATTTCCCAGGGCTAAATGCAAACCACTTGCACACATACAAAATTAAAAGCTTAATTAATTTTACTACCACGAGGGTCATTTATAGCTTGTGACAAAATTTATTTAGGTAAGACGAAGAGACATTTGTGTGTCCGTATAGGCGAGCATCTGAATGATATTAAGCATAAGGAACCTAAAAGCCCCCTTCCACAACATTTTCTGGTACACCACCAATCAAAGGTGGATGAACTACGGGTGAAGGGGATTTATGCCCTAAAATTGAGTAAAAGACAGGGTTTTCCTTAAAAAATAAAAATTTTGGCTATATAAGCTTAATGTCTTGATGCCCAAAGGACTTAATAAAGAACTAAATTTACAGGTATTTCTTGATTAATTTGTATATCCACTGTAATCATTATAATGATGTGGCATTGGTCTGTCTCTCCTACCTGGAAATGATCATTTTAGGTTCCTGTATGTTTTTCTGTTTTCTCTGCTTTTTCTGTTCTTTCTGTCCTTTCTGTCCCTGAAGCCTCTTTCTGTGGCAGTGTTTATGAGTCTTTCTGACGTTTCCTTTTTTCGTGTTTATTGTTTTTCTGGGATGCTTTATGTAGTTGTGGCTATGTTTCTATGGTTATTGATATATGGATGCATTGGTGCTATCCAAGGTTCCCGTGCAGAGCCTGTATAATAGGTTCAGTGTTTTGTTTTTAGAATTTTCCTATGGATATGGGCATGGGGTTAGGTAAGGATTTCCAACCAGTGAGCTTCTTTATTTCACTTTATTTTTGATTGCACTTATATTTATAGTTATTTTGCTTTATATGTATAGTGGTCCCTTGTTTCCACACATTATCTTGAGGATTAAGAGAAGACAGCCTTGCCCCTTTAAGTGCTGAAGTAAGCTTGGTCATTAAATTGTATATGTCATATATATATATATATATACGTGCCAACTAGGGGGCACTCACGTTCTGATGAAGCTGGGCGGTACCAGCGAAACGCACCAACGATAGTCTCTCTCATGACACCTGCCCTGCGTTCCTGGTAGTTCCATGGCAGTGCAGACCATACGGGACATGTTCATGTGTGCAACCGAAGGGGGTGGATGCCCCACGACTACTTTGCAATCTCGTTCAGCGTGCTCAGTGTGTTCAGCATAGACAGGCAGTCTGCCTGTATATTGTTATCGGCTAGAACTGGCCAGCTAGTCAGTCACTGGTGCTGTACCCAAGCACGCCGGTCTACACCTCATGCGGTCCTAAGTACGCAGGCCATTGCCAGGAGCGGACATCACTGACAATCCTTGCGCTCTGGGAGACTGACCGTTTGGAAATTTGACCATACAGTGACACATAACTATTAGAGTTGAGGGAACCCGGACTGTAAAGTTCGGGTCCGTACTGAACTTTGGGGTGTCCGGGACCCGGACCTGAACCTGGACATTTCAAAAAAAGTCCGGGTTCGAGTTCGGGGTTCTGGTATTTGATTCCACGTGTTGAATAGCTGCCAAGGGCAGCCAATCAACAAGTGTTTCACTGGTTTGCCCTTAGAAGCCATCACAGCCATGCCTACTAATGGCATGGTTGTGATTGGCCAGTGCATCATGTGACACAGCCTCTATATGGGGCTGGAGTCACCGTGCTGCATGTCATATGCTCTCAGGATAGTTTAGGGAGAGGATGCTGCTGGCTCTGTGAGGGACAGGTTGCAGATATTATAGAACATCTCATCCTACATTACTGAATGATCTGATTGTGGACTAGGTAGACATACTAGTACTGCTGCTTTGAGGGACAGATTGCAGACCTCATCCTGCTGCACAGAACAATCTGACTGGACTAGGTAGAGTCTGTTGCTTTAAGGGAAAGATTATTGTTCTAAAATCATCTCCAAGTTCTATAGGGAAAGGTTCCAGCTGTTGCTTTAAGGGAAAGATTATTGTTCTAAAATCATTTCCAAGTTCTATAGGGAAAGTTTCATCCAGCCGCATAGAGAGCCATATTATTGTTCTAAAATCATCCCCAAGTTCTATAGGGAAAGTTTCATCCAGCCGCATAGAGACTGAGAGCCATATTATTGTTCTAAAATCATCTCCAAGTTCTATAAGGAAAGTTTCTTCCAGCCGCATAGAGAGTCATATTATTGTTCTAAAATCAATGATTTTAGAACAATAATATGGCTCTCTATGCGGCTGGCAGAAACTTTCCTTATAGAACTTGGAAATTATTTTAGAACAATAATATGGCTCTCTATGCGGCTGGATGAAACTTTCCCTATAGAACTCGGTGATGATTTTAGAACAATAATATGGCTCTCAGACAGTCTCTATGCGGCTGGATTAAACTTTCCCTATAGAACTTGGAGATGATTTTAGAACAATAATATGGCTCTCTATGCGGCTGGATGAAACTTTCCCTATAGAACTTGGAGATGATATTAGAACAATAATATGGCTCTCTATGCGGCTGGAAGAAACTTTCCTTATAGAACTTGGAGATGATTTTAAATCATCATTTCTTGCACAAAAATAAAATAAACAGTGTTGGCTACCTCCTCCTCCTCCACCGCCCCTTTCACCGCCTCCTCAACCTCCAACTCCACATCCACCTCCATTTTTGATTTTTTTATGTGATTTTAGCTTAAAAATTATTTAAAGTTATTATCCCCATTTCTTTGTAGGGCACTTGTCCGACTCTTACTCCCATTTTCCTTCCTTTTGCAGACCTCTAGGACTTGCCAGGACTTTGTTACAGCCATTTTTGTGCCTAAAAGTTCGGGTCCCCATTGATTTCAATGGGGTTCGGGGTCCAGGACAAAGTTCGGGTCAAGTCCGGTCCCGAACCCGGACCTTGTCCGGAAGTTCGGCCGAACTTGCAGAACCCGAACTTCCAGAGGTTCGATCAACTCTAGTAACTATACTTATACAGCCTGCTCCTTGTGTGCTGCTGCTATATGCTGTCCAGGGCTGATGTTACATGCACCAAGAGAATGATGTGTGTTACCTTTGCCATCTCATGCAGGGATCAGCATTAGCAGCACTCTGATCTGCAGAATATTGCACTTTAATCCCACTTGAGTGGGGGCTTGGATACCAATGAACTGTATGAACTGACGCTCTCTGCTGAGTTTTGCATGCTATCTTCACTAGGGTTTGTCATCCAGCCATTAGTAACAGTGGTATCTTGATCTGCAGAACATTGCACTTAATTCTATTGAAGGGGGTGGGGAAGCTCATGAACTACAGGAGTGGCCAATCCCTGCAGAGTATTGCACACTATCCCTGCAAGGCAAGGATGTGATCCAGGCGTACTTTTATGGACAATCCCCGATGAGTCATGCTTTTTCTGCCAGTTCCCTTCACATATCACTGGCCACCAGTATACACGAGGTGGTCATAGGAATCGAGTTCCATTACTTACTACCTTTGGACTATGCATATTGCACTTTTTAGTGTTCAGTCCTTCACTGTTTTTTAGTGATTGACTTCCTAATTAGTTAGTGGATCATTCATCTCCTGGCCCCCAAGTTTATTAATTCTATTATGATGGCCACGTGATGTATGTGTTTGGGCTATGCGTGTGGCAGGCGTCTAGACGTTTCACTTTATAGACAACGTTGTCTTGTTGGTGTTATGGTGGTGGTGTCTGTGTTTTGCTACTTTTCAACAATCATATACTTTTTGAATACATTTGTATCTAAATGTTTCAATTGATTGTATGTTCAATTATGGTACTACATCCCTGAGGCTGATATTCAGTGGTACTTTGAACTTCTTTGCTTTAGGAGTTTGTTTCTTGTTATATGCATGGACCCTTACCACTGAGCCCCACTGATATTTTAGTGAGTGGATGAGCACCAGGGGTAGTATGGTAACGATATACCCCGGTTTTAATTTCATAGTCCCTTTATCTTAATATGGTATAGATCTTATGCATTCACAGACATGTTGCAAGTCTCTGCCAATTTTCTGGCAGACTCAATGGTGTATGTGAAACATCTTGCAAATGGCTCCTGGGATAGCCATGTCACACATCCCAGGAAGCACTTTGCAAGATGATGTGCTTGCGCAAACACACGTGGATTGTCTGCACATGTGGGGGGCTGTGATGTCATCCTGGTCTAGGCTGGGATTTAGCAAGTGTAACCTGAACTGCAGCTGATATTTGCTGCTGAACTTCTTCAATTGTTGCTGCTGTATTATACTTTTGCAGTGTAAACAGGGTTAAACTGAATATGCATTAATGCAGAAGTGCAGCAGCTATCTTTAAGGAGACCACTTTGCAGTGCTCGCCTATGCAGTGTCTCCAGTGTAGGGGGCAGTCATCTTGGCTGGGTCTGGGTTGATCCTGGAATAATGGACATCGGCTGCTGCAACAAAGCAAGGGGAGGAGGGTCTGCAGGTTGCTGAGAGAAAGGGAGAGGGCAGTTTTAAAGGAGATGGGGTGGAGAAAAAAAAAGACTGCTGGCTGAATGGAACCTTGCATAGCTGAAATCAATGGGGTGTGACCTCAAAGAAACTTGCATCGGAGATGGGAACTTTCTCCCTGGGAAGGTGTGAGGTTTGATTTGGATGCCTGGTGAGATCAGACTGTACTACAGAACACTCCTACCACTTGTAAGGAAAAGTAGGATTGAAAAAGAGAATTCACAGCTCTTCTGTCTGAGGCCTTGAACTGAATCAGAACACATGTCTGGAAAACCAGAGAAGGGTGCCCTGGGCCTGGTAAGAGAGTAACATTGCACAAGGTAATCTCTTGTCTGCTGGGAACTGTTGTGCTTTCTTCAAGGACCCCAACTTTGCCGGCCAACTTTTTTTTTTTTTTTTATTCTTTTTCATCATTCACTGGCCAGTAGGATAAAACGGGACTGTTATAGCAAGTTAGGTCTGTCTTTATATACTGTTGCTGGGTAAAAGCAATTCAGTTCTATTAATTACTAATAGTCAGAATACTGCAGGTGTTTAACCATATTTCTCAGAGTAATGTTATTGTCTTACTGACTACTTGTATAAGTACACCTACTGATCCTCTTATCATTTAGGCTATGCTTGGCCTAATAAATTCTCTGAAATATACCAAAGTGTGTTAGTATGTGCTGGGTGAGCAAGTGTGTCATCTTCAGGGCCCCAACTTTGCCGGCCAACTTTTTTAAAATTCTTTTTCATCATTTACTGGCCAGTAGGATAAAACCGGGACTGTTATAGCAAGTTAGGTCTGTCTTTATATACTGTTGCTGGGTAAAAGCAATTCAGTTCTATTAATTACTAATAGTCAGAATACTGCAGGTGTTTAACCATATTTCTCAGAGTAATGTTTTTGTCTTACTGACTAATGTATAAGTACACCTGCTAATCCTCTTATCATTTAGGCTATGCTTGGCCTAATACATTTTCTGCAATATACCAAGGTGTGTTAGTATGTGCTGGGTGAGCAAGTGTGTCATCTTCAGGTGTGCAGACAAATCACAACACAATTCAGTGGCTCCTCCATGGGTAGCACTACACAAGTAAATGTTATAAAAGGATTTGTAACACAGCCATGGCTTTCACCTTTAATAGTTGTTATAATTACCTTCACCCCCTCAGTTGCCTCTGGTACTCTGAGTTCCTTTTCTCTGGAAATGACTTTTATTTGGGCTTAACCCTTTTCTCCAATCCCTGTGCTTGGACAGCTGGGGGACATGTATTTAATCCTGGAGGCATGGGCAGTAGTTAGACTGAGGTAGGAGGTGGGTCCTAGCCTCCAAAATGCATTTCCTGACAGCCCTTGCAACTACACATGTTCTGGCAGTGTGAGCACATCATCCGGCGTGTCTTCTGTGTCTCCCGTGCGGCAGTTCCTCCCCAGAACAGCAGCTCTGACATAGCAGCCATGGAGGGAGCTGCACTCTGGTCTTCCATCTCCACACTGATTTAGGAGACACGCTTTTATCTACTTTTGTTTGTGAATGCAACATTTATCCTTTTTTTTTTTTAATCTCTACAATAAACTTGCTTACTACACTATAGTCGGCTTGGCGCCCCTCTCTTTTCTTTTTATGTTCACAATTTTGGGGTTTCCAGCCTGACAGAAGAGGCACCCTAGTTTAGCCTGTAGTCAGCTTAGATTAGAATTAGAAGTTGCCCACAGCCTCCAGAAGAATCCTTTTACAAGCTGTCATTTGTATAGCTATCAATTGTATTTTGTTTCTTTGCTTGTATTTGTCATGTATATATGAACAGATACTCTGTTTCCAGCAAGCTGCTACACAACAACTATCAAGAGCAGTTGTTTTGCTCCAGTTATTTTATTTTATTTCAATTTGTCTATGGTTTGTACTTTTATTTTCAATGTTTGATGAGCACCAGAAATTAATTTCCTTTCCATTTTTAGTTTTTTAAAAAAGTTCACACCTTTCAAATAACTGTTTTTGCTAATGTTTAAGAGGGATAAGACAGGAGAGAGGACCTTGAGAAAATGGGTAAAGTTATTCTTTAATTTAACACCTTCCTGTCCGGCCTATAGCAGATTGACAGCCTGACAGGCCTTTCGTCCTCCTGAGTGGACGTCATATGACGTCTTCCCAGAAGGTGGCACGATCTGTCACCGGCTGTGTCCACCGGACACAGCTGATGACCGGTCACTATACCATCCGCTGCCAGTATCATGTGATCTCTGTGACCAATCACAGCAGATCACATGACAATTGTAAACAATGGATGGCTTCTTTAATGCCATCCGTTGTATACAATTGAGTTGCTAGATGTGATTGGTCACAGTGATCACATGGTACAGACAGGGCAAATCACAGCACATATGTGCCATGTGATTAGTTTTGGGCAATCACAGCTAATGACAACAAAAGGCATTGAATGAATCAGTTTCATTCAGTAAAAATGGTTGCTAATACCAATTCACTGGTATAAGCAATCACAATGTGTAAATAAAAAAGAAAAAAAAACCCTGATCACTTCCCCAGAGTAGTACAGTGTTACTATGGGCAATGCTGTAATGCTCTGGTTACATTGTGTTAAACAATCATAAAAATAAAGAAAAAAAATGTAGTAAAAAGAAGAAAAAAAAAAGAACAATTGAAAAAAATTATTATTATTATTTTTATTATTATTTTTACATACTGTCACCAGTCAGTGTCCCTGATCACCGCCACACCAGGTATATGATAATGATGTACTGCACTGATGACAGTATATTAAAAAAAAAATAATTATGAAAATGTTTATTTAATTTCTTAATTTTCCACAAAAAAATCACAACTTCAAAAAACTCGCCATGCCTCTTACTAAATACTTTGGACTGTCTACTTTCCAAAAAGGCGCCTCAAAAAATGAGATAGTGTGTCAGTACATCAGGATTGATCAATTTTCATATATATATATATTTTCATTTATATACAGTTGCAAGAAAGAAAGCGGTTCACACCAGACATCCCAAGAATATTGCTGAACTGAAACAGTTCTGTAAAGAGGAATGGTCAAGAATTACTCCTGACCGTTGTGCACGTCTGATCTGCAACTACAGGAAACATTTGGTTAAAGTTATTGCTGCCAAAGGAGGTTCAACCAGTTATTAAATCCAAGGGTTCACATACTTTTTCCACCTGCACTGTGAATATTCACATGGTGTGTTCAATAAAAACATGGTAACATTTAATTAGTTTATTAGTTATTAGTTTAAGCAAACTGTGATTGTCTATTGTTGTGACTTAGATGAAGATCAGATCACATTTTATGACCAATTTGTGCAGAAATCCATATCATTCCAAAGGGTTCACAAGGAGAAATGTCTTGACAAAGTCAAGTCGTTATAAGAACCCTACAGACCACACTTGGCGAAAGAAAGAAC
>BLSH010277753.1:0-15839 GCA_018402905.1 Glandirana rugosa | reverse complement strand
TAATTTATTTTCCCTATCCCCATTTATTTGTAGGGCACTTGCCCTAGTTTGAAGATGATTTTAGAACAGTTATATGGCTTCTACCGTTAATTAATACTTTTCAGACACAGTTTGAAGATGATCCACATTCACCTCCATTTTTGCTTTTTTTATGTTTTTATTTTTTTTTAAATATTTAAAGTTATTTCCCTGTCCCCATTTTTTTGTAGGGCACTTGCCCTACCCTTACCCCCATTTTACTTCCTTTTGCAGCCCTCTAGGGCTTTCCAGGACTTTGTTACAGCCATTTTTGTGCCTAAAAGTTCGGGTCCCCATTGATTTCAATGGGGTTCGTTGTCCGTGCGATCGTTCGGGTTCCGTCCGGACCCAGACCCGGACTTTGTCCCGAAGTTCGGACGGACCAGCAGAACCCGAACTTCCAGAGGTTCGCTCAACTCTACACGGGAGTACATCGCTGGATCATGGGACAGGTGAGTGGCAGTTTATTAAAAGTCAGCAGCTACAATTTTTGTAGCTGCTGACTTTTAATAAACAAACAAGTGACTAGAACTCTGCTTTAACACTACTCACGGGCCCCACCATTGCTAGCAGAAGACAACTGATACCACTGCACCAGGATTTCTCAGCAATCCAGGATTCCTGACTGCTTTTTCTTTAGTTAAGGAAACACTCTGCTCTTGAGGCTATTATCATCATCGTAAAAAGGGGGCCTTAGTTAGATAAATATGACTGAACCTAAAGTGTTAGAGGGGTCAGGAGGCTGGCAAGGTCAGGGCAATAACTGGGGACAAGCATCATCAAGCGGCTTCTATGGGGGTAGCGCTACACATATTTTATCCAAAATGAAAAAAAAAAAGCTTTGACTTTAGTTCTACTTTAAGTTAAACCCTACAGTGATACCTCAGAATACGCATCCTAAAATATATTATCCCTTTAAAGTTAAAGTAAGATAGCTATTTACATTAAGAAGCATCCAATTAGTAGATAATATATTGATATTTTATTTTTTCATGCCCCAGTCTTACTTTTGAGCTGCTACTGTACTCCCTTCTGCCTCTCTTGAGCGATTCCCTCAATTTTCATTTGGGAGCGCATCCTGTCAACACCAGTGATCTTTGAAAATACACGTTCACTGATTCCATGTGTGTTGTTGTATTACACATGTGTCTGAATACAGCACCAGAGCACTGCCCCTACTATTTGGGTGCATGCACAGTACGGGCAGCATTACTTAACATTTTACTTCCTCCTTTCCTCTTCCTTTCTACATTGGGGTCCCCCAAGGTTCTGTTCTTGGACCTCTCCTACTCTTGATCTACACCTCCTTCCTGGGTCAGTTGATAGCCTCCCAAGGCTTCCAATACCAGCTCTACGCTGATTACACCCAAATTTATCTCTCTACCCCTCAGCTCATTCTCCTCCTGTATCACTAATTTACTGACAGACATATCAGTCTGGATGTCACACCATTTCCTCAAACTCAATCTATCCAAAACCAAGCTCATAATATTTCCTCCCCACGTGCCCTTGCGCCTGACTTCTCTGTCAACATCGATGGCACAACTATCAACCTGTCCCCGCATGCCAAGGTTCTAGGTGTAATCCTCGACTCTGAACTCTCCTTTTGGCCCACATACAATCACTGTCCAAAGATTGCCTCCTCAACCTCCGCAACATCTCCAAAATATGCCCCTTCCTAACCAATGACACCACTAAGCTCCAAATTCACTCCCTGATTATCTCTCACCTTGACTACTGCAACTCCCTCTTCATTACCTTTACATAAGCTATCCCCCCTTCAGTCCATCATGAATGCTGCTGCCAGGCTTATCCACCTTACCAACCACTCAGTGTCTGCTACTCCTCTCTGCCAATCCATCCACTAGCTTACGCTCACCCAACAAATTAAATGCAAAAAGATAACAAATAACAACTTGCAAAGCCATTCACTATGCCCCAAGCTACATCACTGACCTAGTCTCAACATACCAACCAAATTGTTCTCTTCATTCCTCCCAAGACCTCCTGTTCTCAAGCCCCCTTGTCATATCCTCCCATGCTCGCCTCCGGACTTATCCCCAGCCTCTCCCACCCTATGGAACTCCCTACCCCAGTCTGTCCGACTAGCTCCTACTCTTTTTGCTTTTAGACGATCCTTCAAAACCCATCTCTTCAGAGAAGCCTATTCTGCCACCACCTAACAACTGTATTTTTATTTTCTCCATCAGCCCTTCCCCCACAGTTAATACCTTTTGTATCACTTGACCCTCTCTCTTAGATAGTAAGATTCCTCCTGTATTAAATTGTATTGTAACTGTACTGTCTGCCCTCATGTTGTGAACTGTTTGCACTATATACAGTAAATCCTGTACAATAATAATATAGACAGTGTGCTGCCCGCAATGTGCATGCGTCCCAGCACAGCACCACCAAGTGTCATATCCGGTACAATGTGCACACATCATGGTGTCTCCAGGGGAATCCTTCAAGGGAAAGGAGACCCACTGTGAGTAGAAGCTGCATACACTAGAACATAGGCGCTCAACCTGTGGCCCTCAAGCTGTTGCAGAACTACAAATCCCATGAGACTTTGCAAGAGAGAGGTATGATGGGACTTGTAGTTCTACAACAGCTGGAGGGCCACAGGTTGAGCACCCATACACTAGAATTATGGAAGCAATGTATTTTACAAAGACAGAGAACAAGAAGCCATAATTATGTAAGCTATGCTACTACATTTATTATGGTTTTATTTTTCAATGTAAGATTTAATATCACATTAACAAAAATAATTTTAAATTGGCAGGAACCCTTTAACAGCTCTCAAAGGACAGGATGAGAAAAGAAAACGGCTTTATTTGCTAACTCGCTTTTTTTACCTACGATATACTGAAGGAGCTAAGGTACTTTCAATATGTATTTACTTTATTCTTTAAAATCAGTTCCCTTGACAGAGGTAATACATGGAATGGTATCTACACCTTTCACATATATTCACTGTGGCCTGTTTATCGCTGTAATATTTTCTATACATGACGCCTGAATTCAAAAACAGTTCTCTTGTTTTCCATATCCTAACCTCGGAATTATACAGCGCAGTATAGAGCCAGTTGCAATGTAGCTGACACTATGAACTCCATTAAATCTAACGAAATAACATTGCTTTTTTTATAAACTGAGGGCAAAACACAACAGCTAGAGATAGACAATATGTCCATGCATTAAAATCCGGGATTGCTATATGAGACTTGCGTCACAGCCTTGCCGCGTTTCCGTTCATTTTCATCATTACAGATCCTCTGACACTGAAATTTCAAATTAAATTGCAAACAAGATTATGTTTACATTGATGCATCTGCTGAGTGAAGACGGGGTCATCAGTCATCTCCGGTCGGGATGCTCGTGTGCAGATGTTGATGGTAGATGTCTCCATTTGCCTCTGGTGATTGGGCAGACCCCATCTGTTTCCTCGTTCCTCTGATGCTTTGCAGTGCCGGCATCGCTTTGCAAACTGGCAAAGTTCAGTGTCGTACTTCGACAATCAAACACTGTATTATCTTTGCGGCAAGATGTACGGGCTGTCTATTTATAGATGAGATGGAGGAATGACAATGCATGCTTGGGCCTGGTGGGAAATTCCCCGATTGGCAGTATAGAGGAGGAATTTTAAGAACTTTTTAACATCTTCTTTTTTTGAACATGATCCTTTGCCTACAGCAAACGGAGAGTTGAACAGAACTCCTCCTGTGCCTCTCTGTGCACTCCCTTGTCTCTGCCTCAAGTGTTTGAACTTTGTAGGGTATACAGTGCCTTGAAAAAGTATTCATACCCCTTGAAATTTTCCACATTTTGTCATGTTGCAACCAAAAACATAAATGTATTTCATTGGGACTTTACCAACACAAAGTGGCACATAATTGTGAAGTGGAAGGAAAGTGACAAATGGTTTTCCAAATTTTTAAGAAATAAATATCAGAAAAGTATGGCATGCATTTGTATTTAGCACCCTTTACTCTGATACTCCTAACTAAAATCTAGTACCAATTGCCTTCAGAAGTCACCTAATTAGTAAATAAAGTCCACCTGTGTGTAACTTAATCTCAGTATAAATACAGCTGATCTGTGAAGCCCACAGAGGTTTGTTAGATAACCTTAATGAACAAACAGCATCATGAAGGCCAAGGAACACACCAGAGAGGTCAGAGATAGCATTATGAAGCAGTTTAAAGCAGGGTTAGGCTATAAAAAAAATATCCCAAGCTTTGAACATCTCATGAGCACTGTTCAATCCATCATCTGAAAATGGAAAAAGTATGGCACAACTGCAAACCTACCAAGACATGGCCGTCCACCTAAATTGACAGGCCAGGCCAGGAGAGCATTAACCAGAGAAGCAGCCATGAGGTCTGTGGTAACTCTGGAGGAGCTGAAGAGATCCGCAGCTCAGGTGGGAGAATCTGTCCACAGGACAACTATTAGTCGTGCACTCCACAAATCTGGCTTTTATGGAAGAGTGGCAAGAAGAAAGCCATAGTTGAAAGAAAGCCATACAGTAGTTGAAAGAAAGCCATAAGTCCCATTTGCAATAGGCGAGAAGCCATGTGGAAGAAGTTGCTCTGGTCAGATGAGACCAAAATTGAACTTTTTGGCCTAAAAAGGCTTGCAGCTGTAATTGCAGCAAAAGGTGGTTCTACAAAGTATTGACTCAGGGGGGCTGAATAAAATAAATAAGAAATAGTATCGCGCTAAAGTATAATTAAACAAACAGTGATAATAAATAAGTGACACCAAAGCAGCAACTGTACTCCATGTGATATTACCTGGATATAACACAAATATTAACAAAATATTGTTAATATATATAGCTGAATACAAATGCATGCCACACTTTTCACATATTTATTTGTAATTTTGATTTATCATTTTCCTTCCACTTCACAATTATGTGCCACTTTGTGTTGGTTTATCACATAAAATCCCAATAAAATACATTTACGTTTTTGGTTGTAACATGACAAAATGTGGAAAATATCAAGGTCAATGAATACTTTTTCAAGGCACTGTAGTTCACATGCACTTGTCCCCTTCTCTTGGGTGTTAGCTGAGCTTGGTACGCTTCCCATGGATCAGATCTGTAGAAAAATTGCTGTTCCCCTTTAAGGGGTCTGGTTTCACTTAATTGGCTGGAGGTAATGCTCACAAAAATAGGGTATGCCACCAACAGTGAAGTCTCCTCTGTTGCCAGTTCCAACAATGTCTCCTCTCTACTTCCTTTATTTTTTAAAATAATTTTCTATAATTAACTATATTGCTTTCAGAGGTTCTCTTCACTGAGACATCAGGGGCTTTAAGACCCCTGATGTCTCACCTGGCTTTCACTGAAGCTAATGGAGTGTAGCACACTCTAGCTTAGTGTGTGTAAATAGGTTTTGCTAGTGCAGGTAAACACAAGCCTGTGTTGAATCTGGGTCAGGTTTGAGTGACTCAGGGAGGCTGGATGACTCATCAAGCAGCATCTCTGGTACCTCCCCCTACTTGCTGAAACCTTGGAGACATTTCCAGAAGAATGGGTGGGGGGCTAGGAGGAGCTGGAGTATTGAGGAGGGCCCCAGCCAAGTGGGCTGGCAGGGGGCGGGCACCTTTTAAATACTCCTGGGTCATGCCAGCAGGGGCAGTTGGGTGTAAAATGGAGAAGGAGTGCTAAGGAGGCTGTTGGGGGCCCTTGAGGGTAACTCCCTAGTATGGGGGGTGGGTGACCTCAGGCCTGGGGCTCGAGTGCTGGAGGGATCCTTCATAATACATGGAGGTATCCTGTTCTGGGGGCAAGTGTGAGGACAGCAGGAACAGGTCAGCACATCCAGGAGGTCTTCATGAGGAGTCAGTCAGGTGGGTTGGTGAGTGTGCAGTCTGGGAGGACTGTAGAAAGTAGCCAGGAGGGCTAGTGAGAGGGGCAGCTGCAGCCAGGCTGGTTTGCAGTGCCTGAAGAGGTGGTGCCGCGATGAGTAGCCACAGGGATGTATGCTGGACACTGAACTTTGCTACACACCCAAAGGGGCCCGTATATAGAAAAGTTATCCTTGAAGAGTTTTTCTACAGTCAAATGGGTATCCCATAATTTCCCTATTCTCTATCCAAGTTTTATCCCCTCAATAAAACATAAAAACAAGCACTGGACTGTTTCTTGACTCTGGGATACTGTGAAGATTCAGTGTGCCTGGCTGTGCAGGGTGGGGGATCCCAATTCACCAGCGGCTCTTAAGTGGGGTGCGCTACAGGAGCATAGATTGTGCTGCATTAGCTTCTTCTCTAGCTACAACAGCGGGGAAAGTGACAGCTGAAATTACATAATACACGTGGTTTCCATGTTCATTTGCTGGATGTTCACTGGTCTCCCTGTGTCCTGCATGCCAACACCTGCCATGCCTGTCCCAGATCCACATGTAGGACAGCGGAGCCCGGGATGCATGGTGCAGGCAGTCAGGTGGGGGGTCGGTAATCAGATGGCTTTGTAGCTGGCCAAATATCTTCCACATGAAAACCCATAACCTGTTCTACAAATTTTGGCCTCCTGCACTCAGACTGTAAAAACGCCACTTTTACAGGTGTTTTATTTATGCTTGTAAATGCACCTCTATGGCCTTTTTCAGCACATCTGCAGCAGATCGCATTGTTGCTATCTGCAAACTGTGTCTCAGGCACATCAAACCTGGCAAAAACACCAGCCATTTGGGTACCACATGCTTAACAAGGAATTTAATGCCCAACCACTCAGCTTGTTGGCAAGAGCACCTAAAAGCCACACAAAAGGGGCACAAATCTGTCCCTCCTCCTCCTTACCCACTTCAGTCTGCCCCGCTATACAAAGTCATTACCTCTCAGCAGCCTCCACTGACAGGGATGATGGTATAGCACAGGGTGTCCCAGGTCCTAGCAGCACATCTGCCAGCAGCACACCACCAGCTGTAGACTGTAGCCGACAAATTTCTCTGCACCATCTGCTGCAGCGGAAAAAAAAATACAGTCCCTGCCACCCACATGCCCAGCGTCTAATTGCAAGCTTGTCAAAGCTGTTGGCTCTCCAACTTCTGCCTTTCAGCCTAGTGGATTCTCCCCCCTTCCATAAATTTGCACAATGTGCTCTACCACAATGGCAGGTTCCCAGTCGATACAACTTTTCACGTAAGGCCGTTCCATCTCTCTATCATCACGTGGAAGGGAATGTTCTTGCAATCTATTGGCAAGGCAGTCAGCTGTAAAATCCACCTTACTGCTGACACATGGTCCAGAAAAGCTGAGGGAGAGAAATAGTTGTGATGATGAGTAACAACAGCAAGCATAGGTGTAGAATAAAAAATACAGGGAGCAAATGGAGCCCTAGATAAGTTACATGTCAATCAGCAAGAGGTGGAGAGAATAACAGTGCAATGCTTGATTACTGGTGGTGATGTGAAGAGTGATAGGTCGGCTGGAACTGGATGCCTATAACCCGGACTGAGGGCGGGTCCCCGCCAACATCATGCAGGACGCCATAAACACGAGGTGGATGCGGGTATGTGAAGCGCGTGTAAACACAGCTTGCCCACCTCTCAGCCATCAGCTGGATAATGCTCACTCCCGCGCTGCAAGGCCAGACCATCGCTGGCTGGGGCATGATGCCGATGTGTGGGAGGGCAAGCCACCCACAGCTCAGGAGGAGGTCTGGCGGGAGAGCACTATCACACATTGCAGCCCCGGGGATGGACAGGAGCCCGGCAGTCCCCTCCCTGATGGAATGCTGTATATGAATAAAATAAGAAAAATGTGTTGTTAGTTGGAAAGGATATGCTGGTCACATGAATGAATGGTTAGAAATGTGCTGAAATGTCTAGATTCAAGATTGTGGTGTGGCAGATCACTAGGGACCTAACGTGTCTTCCACCCAATTGTTACAGAACAAAAACAAAAAAGATGTGAACTGGCACCACCACTATGATCAAGCCTCCATCCCTAATGTATATACGCAGAGGAAAATGGCGGTCATGGGACTTTATATGAGGCTTGTCATAAAAATTGATGTAGTCATAAATGGAAATAATTCAGTATTTATTCAATATAGAAATCAGTATAACATGATCATAATGGTCATAGTACAAATCAAAATGATAAAATTCATCGTACATGGGCACATGGTAAAAGGAGTAAGTAATAACTTATTGCATATGTACATACATCATGATGATTAGACAGTATTGTAGCAAGCATAACGCGTATATAGCTAATGACCATAATCTCTTGCCGTTAAAACACTCAGCGCATTTCATGGAGCTTGTCCACTCATCAGGAGTATCGTACAAGAGGTGTCTATAGGTGTAAATAGAAGATATGATTAAGTAGCATGTCATAGTTTGACAGGTGCATATCATTGCAATTTTTTTTACAGAAAGGCCAATTCTTGTTTTCAGGAAGAGCACCTCTATAGGGTTATGGTGTGAAGGCACCACCGACACCCAAAGCCCAATTTTTCTGCACCCGTTACTTTTATCCAAAGTCAAAGATACCAGAATTTATCCAAAATATCTCTAATCTTGTTCCCAGTGCACTACATTGTGGCCTCATCATACACACTGGCTCCCCAGCTGTTGCTGAGTAAAATAAAGGCAGCTTGCAGGGAAAATTTAATTTTTTTTGGCTTTATAATTGCAATTATTGCTGCAGCAGATTCTAGACATGGTACAGATCTGCCACTTTACTGGTAGACTAATGGGACCCCCAGGCACTATATTGGAAGGAATTTTTAATTTTTCTGCTTTCATTTTAAAAATAAAAAAATCACTGCTCATTTAAAAATTATGTTTTCCACAAATGTTATTTTCATTGATATATGTCCCCCAGGGCAGGACCCGGACCCCTATAACCATTGTATGCCCAATTACTTGCATATAAGCCTTCAAAATGGGCACTTTAGATTTTTTTTGATTAATGGCATTGCCAGTCTCCTCAGACCATCCAGAGCACTGTGCATTACAGGGCTCCTCAGACTACCGTCCAGAGCACTGTGTATTACAGGCCTCCTTAGATCCCCCAGAGCACTGTGTGCAATACAGACCTCCTCAGATCACCGCCCTGGGCACTGTGTGCATTACAGGCTTCCTCAGACCACTGTCCAGAGCACAGTGCATCACATGCCTATTCAATGCACTGTGTGCATTTCAAGTCTCCTCAGACCATCCAGAGCACTGAGCATTACAGGCCTCCTCAGACCATTGTCCAGAGAACTGTGTATTACAGGCCTCCTTAGATCGCCCAGAGCACTGTGTGCATTACAGACCTCCTCAGACCATCCAGAGCACTGTGTGCAATATAGGCCTCCTCAGACAGTCCAGAGCACTTACTGTGCATTACAGACCTCCACAGACCATCCAGAGCATGTATTTGTTCATACCTTAACAGCATAAATATTAACATATTCAATTTTTTTTTCTCCAGAAGTATTTAATGAGTTTGGAAATTCTAGAGAAATGCTTAAATAATGCATTACAATTTAATTAAACCTATTTGATTTTAGTCAACTAAAATGTAGGATATTTTAGTCAACTAAAATGTATTGCAGATTTTAGTCAACTAAATACAACTAATACAAAAACAATTGCAGATGACTAAAATGCAACTAAAGCTAAAATGGCATTTTAGCCAAAAGACTATGACTAAAACGAAATAGAGATTTAACACTGCTGCAAAGTCATATCAAATTTTTGTGCACGTTCACACTTGCTTTCGGGGGGCCACATATTTTTGACCATCCCTCCTAATTGTTTTGGAATTTTGGCAACTAAGTAAAGGAGTTTCCTTTTTACCCGTTATAACTGGGCTACCATTTCCCTTTAATTTTTATTTAACTCACAAAATCATTTCAGCACTTATTCCCAATTGCTCCTTGAGGATTTTGCCTTTGTAGCAGGGCTCATTGGTGCCGAGCAGCAGAAATAAACAAAAACATCCAAGCGTTGAGAAAAACAGATGCCATGTTCCCTTTGTATGATTTCATGATAGGACTGAAGGGGCTGGCACTGCAGGGATTATTAAACGCTCGGCACAAATTCTGTCAATAGTCGATCCAAGTGTCTGTTCATTGCTGTAGCTTTGAGTTTCTTTTTCAGCCTCTTTTTATCACGGATCAACAAATTGTTGACCTTTTAAAAATAACAGAGTCAGACATCAAACTGATGGGAGATGTGTTTTGGAACAGGACGGGCTGTTTTCTTTGGCTTTAAAAGATAAAAAAAAAAAAAAAACACTTTGCACAACAATTATATCAGAGACTGAGGCCTGGAGCTGGGGAATATATCTTTATCAGAACAGTCCCACTGATTTAAAAAATACAGATAATCGACTTGAATGGAACGCCGAATGGAACTCTTCCATGTTTTATATAATATATATACTGTAGATATGTAAACGATCAGCTTGGTTTAAAAAATCTTTCAATGTATATTACATATTATTAACCCTAAATCACTAAAATTTCATATGAGCTTTAAAATGCTAAGGTAATTTCAAAACTTTTTATTGAAAAAATACCTGGCGGTCCTTGTTCAGGCCCTCCCTGTTATGGGATGACAACTGTTTCCCAGCTCTGCTCCTGTGTTGTCACCAATCACATGAATCCCTGGTGGAGACTACAATAAGGCCTCATGCACATTGGCTGTTACAAAAACGCCTATAGCGTTAGCTGTAGAATGCCGGAGTTTGTGAGGTTTGCAGCGTTTTGCCACGTTTGCGTTTTTTTAGAGTTTTAGCAAAGCTATACTCCCATAAAAGCTTGAGGCTCAAAAACGCTTGAAAACGCCAAATAGCCACATTTTTACAGCTGAAGAACTCCACTTCAAATACAATACTTCTGAGGGGTTTTTTTTCCAGCTTGAAAGCGCCCCCGCCAAAAAATGCTGATACAGTGCCTTAAAAAGTATTCATACCCCTTGAAGTTTTCCACATTTTTCCACGTTACAACTAAAAATGTAAATGTATTTTATTGGGATTTTATGGGATAGACCGACAGAAAGTGGCACATAATTGTGAAGTGGAAGGAAAATGATAAATGGGTCTCAACATTTTTTACAAATAAATATCTGACAAGTGTGGTGTACATTTGTATTTAGCCCCCCCCCCCGAATCAATACTTTATAGAATCACCTTTTGCTGCAATTACAGCTGCAAATATTTTTGGGGATGTCCCTACCAGCTTTTCACATCTAGACAGCAACATGTTTGCCCATTCTTCTAAGCAAAATAGCTCAAGCTCTGTTAGATTGGATGGAGAGCATCTGTGAGCAGCAATTTTCAAGTCTTGCTACAGATTCTCAATTGGATTTAGGTCTGGACTTTGACTGGGCCATTCTAACACATGAATATGCTTTGATCTAAACCATTCCATTGTAGCTCTGGCTGTATGTTTAGGGTCATTGTCCTGCTGGAAGGTGAACCTCCGCCCCATTCTCAAGTCTTTTGAAGACTCTAACAGGTTTTCTTCTAAGATTTCCGTGAATTTGGCTCCATCTATCTTCCCATCAACTCTGACCAGCTTCCCTGTCTCTGCTGTAGAAAAGCATCCCCACAACAGGATGCTGCCACCACCATGTTTCACGGTGGGGATGGTGTGTTCAGGGTAATGTGCAGTGTTAGTTTTCCACCACACATAGCATTTTTCTTTTAGGCCAAAAAGTTCAATTTTGGTCTCATCTCTACAAGAGCACCTTCTTCTACATGTTTGCTGTGTCCCACACATGGCTTCTCGCAAACTGCAAATGGGACTTCTTATGGCTTTCTTCCTGCCACTCTTCCATAAAGGCTAGATTTGTGGAGTGCACAACTAATAGTTGTCCTGTGGACAGATTCTCCCACCTGAGCTGTGGATCTCTTCAGCTCCTCCAGAGTTACCATGGGCTGCTTCTCTGATTAATGCTCTCCTTGCCTGGCTTGTCAGTTTAGGAGGGCAGCCATGTCTTGGTAGGTTTGCAGTTGTGCCGTACTCTTTCCATTTTCAGATGATGGATTGAACAGTGAGATGTTGGGAATGGGATATTTTTTTATAACCTAACCCTGCTTAAGACTGGGTTCACGCTTAACACAGATGTGCCTTCATTTGGAGCCAAAGACGCACAGGACCCCGTGCGATCTGCTCTGCAGCTGCCCCGGAGATGTGTGAACCAGCTCCATAGAGAGCAGGTCACAGTCTGCTGTCATGTGAATTGGATGAGGGGAAACCTGCATCTAATTGGCATAAGTGTCAACCCAGCCTTTAACTTCTCCACAACTTTATCCCTGACCTATCTGGTGTGTTCATTGGCATTCATGATGCTGTTTGTTCACTAAGGCTCTCTAACAAATCTCTGAGGGCTTCACAGAACAGCTGTATTTATCCTGAGATTAAATTACACACAGGTGGACTCTATTTACTAATTAGGTGACTTCTGAAGGCAATTGGTTCCACTAGATCAGCCTTTCTCAACCTTTTCAACACCGAGGAACCCTTGGAATAATTCTCCAGTTTCGGGGAACCCCTGCTAAATTATACATTAGTGTGATGGTCAATGGGAAGAATGCTTCCTACACTTGTGGTCATTGGGAAGAATTACCCCCTTACAGATAGCTAGATAGATCAATGATGTCATTGGGAATTTATCTGAGAGGTAGAAATTGATCATTGCTCAAGGAACCCCTAGCAACCTCTGGAGGAACCCTAGGGTTCCATGGAACCCTGATTGAGAAACTCTGCACTACATGTTAGTTAGGGGTATCAGAGTAAAAGAGTAAACAAATGCAAGCCACTCTTTTCAGCTATTTATTTGTAAAAAAAAGTTGAAAATTATTTATCATTTTCCTTCCACTTCACAATTATGTGCCGCTTTGTGTTGGTCTCTCACATAAAATCCCATACATTTTTGGTTGTAGATGACAAAATGTTTAAAATGTCAAAGGGTATGAGATTTTCAAGGCACTGTAACAGCCTATGTGTGCATGGACACATACAGTGGATATAAAAGTCTACACACCCCTGTTAAAAATCTCAGGTTTCTGTGATATAACAAAATGAGACAAAAATAAATAATTTCAGAACTTTTTGAACCTTTAATGTGACCTGTAAACTGTACAACCCAGCTGAACAACAAACTGAAATCTTTTAGTTGGAGGGAAGTAAAAATAAAAAACTAAAATAATATGGTTTCACAAGTGTGCACACCCTTAAACTACTACTTTGTTGAAGCACCTTTTGATTTTATTACAGCACTCAGACTTTTTGGGTATGAGTCTATCAGCATGGCACATCTTGACTTGGCAATATTTGCCCACCCTTCTTTGCAAAAGCACTCCAAATCTGTCAAATTGTGAGGACGTCTCCTCTGCACAGCTCTTTTCAGATCATATTTTCAATGGGATTCAGGTCTGGGCTCTGGCTGGGCCATTCCAAAACTTTAATCTTCTTCTGGTGAAGCCATTCCTTTGTTGATTTGGATGCATGCTTAGGGTCGTTGTCATGCTGAAAGATGAAGTTTCAATTCATGTTCAGCTTACTAGCAAAAGACTGAAGGTTTTGTGCCAATATTGACTGGTATTTGGAATTGTTCATAATTCCCTCTTGCTATGACTAAGGCCCCTGTTCCAGCTGAAGAAAAACAACCCCAAATCCCATGCTGCCACCACCATGCTTCACGGTGGGTATCGTGTTCTTTTGGTGATGTACAGGGTTGTTTTTGCGCCACACATATTTTGCAATTATGAGCAAAAAGTTAAACCTTGGTTTCATCAGACCAGAACACACATTCCAACATGCGTTTGGGAGACTTTAGATTTGTGTTTGCAAAATTTAGCCGGGCTTGGATGCTTTTCTTTGTAAGAAAAGGCTTCCTTCTGTCTTGCCACTCTACCCCATAGCCCAGACATATGAAGAATACGGGAGATTGTTGTCACATGTACCACACAGAAAAAGAAGGAATGGCCACACATCAACCCAGGATCCAACGTCCTTTATTGCAATATACCGTACAGCATATCAGGAAGCATATAGAAGAAGCATCACAGGAACAGTATGCATACAATGGACATGTTTCGTGCACCTCACGTGCACTTAATCTTCACAATTAAAGTATGGTTGTAAAGGTGTATATATAGCTCCACACACTCATAGACAGGTGTGGTGGGGAGATTAACCAAATCCTTCAATTCTCATTGATATAACATCCAAAGTCTGGGCTCTATCCAACCAATCCATGTAAATGTCAATGAAGGATAATAAATCCCCCATATAAATTCCACCATGCAGCATGACCGTACAAGGAAATACTTGGGCCAACACACACAAAATAAAAATTGATGAAACAACACTAATACACAAACATTTAAAAACATTGTAACACATAAACACGAAGATGTGTCAAAACCACCCTGAATGATACCTTGTTTCATATTATAGTCCTTAATCATTCATGATGATTAAACCATTTGCAACATTCAAGGTATTCTTGATATATATATAACCCAATGTACATGGACCAACCCAAAATGGAAAAAAAAAGGAAAAATGTTATATATGTATTTAAAAACAATGAAAAAAATATTGAAAAAACACACACACTTCCAATACACAAAAACCCCCATACTAACACATTTCCACATGTCCAAGCACCGATAAAACGGCAAATGAATCTGGAAATAACAGATGTACAGAGGAAAAGAAAAAACAAATAAAAAAACAAAAAATATATACAAAAACTTTGTCATAACAGGTAAATAAAGGTGGTCCAAATAATTGGTATATCTTGAAGACATGGTGGTAAGACAGCAAGAAAAAACTAACACTGAGACCCATCCACTGTGGATAGCAGGAGCGGATCCCATGCAATCCATCCCCCCCCAACACATACACCGATCCCAATATGGATCGGCTAATGAGCACCACATCCACTCCCTCACCGAAGGGAGGGGGAGGGGGGGGAGCAAAGGAGAAGCAAGGGTGAAAGGGGAAATACCGAGCCACTAGCCTGGCTCATTGAACTATTATTTTAAAAGTACAATATCAATCTATAAATATATCTCCATCGTGTGCATCAGCACTGAGGAACAGCACACATACACACCAATGGAGACAGACCACATAGGCTAGTCTCCACAGTATGTTCTATCCAGGGAGCAAGGGAACATGGGACCCATCTGACACTAAGACCCATCTACTGTGGATGGCAAAAACAGACCCCATACAACCCGTGCGATCTACCCCTCCCCCCTCCACACACATCAATCCCAATTGGATCGGTTGGTGAACATCACACCTATCCCCTCACTGAAGGGAAGGAGAGAAGAGGGGAGGAAGAGAGAGCAGGGGAGGAAGAGAGAGCATGGAAAGAAGAGGGGGTACCGATCCACTGGCCTAGCTCATTAGACTATTACTCCTAAAGTTTTATATCAAACTATAAATGTGTCTCCATTGTGTGTATCAGCGCTGAAAAACAGCGTACATACACACCGATTGAGATAGACTGTAAGGGTTCTTCGGGTTCTAGTTTGGTTTAGGTTCCGTTCTGGTTTGGTTCTGGGTGGTTCTGGGTGTGTGGAGGCTCTTCAATTAATCGGGTAATCAAGACACTGATAACAGGTTCAAGTGTAGCAAGATTACATTGGTTTATTGTGGGTTCACATGTTATATAGTATAATCAAGAGCATATACGCCTCCTTATGGGCCAATCAAACATTGACAGGTAATGTTTAGAGTTGAGCGAACACCTGGACGTTCGGGTTCTGCTGGTCCGTCCGAACTTCGGGACAAAGTCCGGGTCCGGGTCCGGACGGAACCCGAACGATCGCACGGA
>BLSH010277737.1:279952-292383 GCA_018402905.1 Glandirana rugosa | reverse complement strand
TTAGCGGCATTTATTCGTCGCTAGACACCCACCGGCGATCCCCCACGCGCGGGCGAGGATTCCTCACACGGGCGCCGAGCCCACCTGGGTTACAGGCGGCCGCTCGGTGCTATTCGCCGGTGTCGATTTCTTGCCCCTTGGTGGCTACATTTGTGCCGTACTGCGATATTACGGTGGACATGTCGGACATTTTGACACTTTTTTGGGACCAATGACATTTATACAGCGATCAGAAATTTAAATATCCACTGATTACTGTATAAATGTCTTGGCAGTGAAGGGGTTAACCTGCAGGGGGAGATCTAGGGGGTAACTGTGTTCCCTAGGCGTGTTCTAACTGTGAGGGGGCTGGGCTACTATGGGCATAAGAGATCTAACTGATCCCAGTGACAGGAATCAGTAGATCTCCCATGCCCGCACTGACAGAGCGGGGAACCGCCGTGTTTACATCGGTGGTTCCCCGTTCTTTAGCTGTGGCCGCTTATCGTGGCTCGCCGGCGGACATTGGGTCCACCCGAGCCGCGGGCACACTCCTTAGGAGCGGGCGCGCACCCCCTAGCGGCCACCCACAGATCGCTGCTTATTTACGGCGATTCACAGGAAGCATCCACACTGCCGCAGTAAATGTACTACACGCAGTGTGGAAGCAGTTAAAAAAACGCACAAGCATACAGCTTATTGATAAAAACATATCTACATATAAATAAAATAAATATATATAACTAAACAAAAACACGCATGCTTACACCAGCAGGTAAAACAGCTTTTTGCCAAGATAACATAGAAAGAAACATATTTTAATTACAAAAAGTAAAAAAACAGACTACAAACCCCTAAACCTCAACGAAAACACAATCCAGGCTAAGAAACATTTTGAGACTTGACTGCCATCAGGATGCTTTACACCCTTCTTGGCTTGCTCACCCCCCACCCCACTCGGAGACCCTACAGGTTTTAATATTCTTTGTGATTCCTCCTCCATAGAAGTCACCGACTTCTCAGCAAAGAACCCTCCCACTCCACTTCAGAAAACACCTCAAACGTATTTGACACCTCCACCCTCACCGATTCCAACCCCCCCCCATTAACCCGTCTCCCCACATCATTCACCCCAACATGCACATCTTCCACCCCGACTTCCACACAATTCACCTTGCATTCTGCACCAGCCACTCTCATTCCCTTCCCACCGCCCTCCCCACCCACCATCATCCAATACATCCCTCACTCCACCCCTTGGTGTCTGCGGACCTCCAGCCACACTCCTGCCACAGGGAGAGGGGTTGTCACAACCATACACGCTGGTACACCACCCTCCACTGCCTTCACTACTTTAGGATAAACAATAGGTACAGACATAGACTTGACAACCACACTTTCCGACACTGACTGGGGAACCACAGATTGGAGGGACACTGACACCACAGCCACAGATTCTGACGGGATACTAGGATCCGCTGGCACAACCTCAGCCAACCCAGACTCTTCCCTATCCAGACGGAAGAATTCCTCCACCAACTGTGGCTTATTGTGCAAAGCCTCAGGGCACTGGCTATAAGGGTGACCAACTTTATAACATAGGTTACATTTAATGATCTTACAGTCCTTCGCCAGATGCCCCAGTTCCTGACTAGGGATGAGCCGAACACCCCCTGGTTTGGTTCGCACCAGAACATGCGAACAGGCAAAAAGTTTGAGCGAACATTTGAACACCGTTAAAGACTATGGGACCCGAGAATGAAAAATCAAAAGTGCTCATTTTAAAGGCTTATATGCAATGTTATTGCCCTAAAAAAATTATAGCAATGTTGAACCCTGTGAGATGAGGGCTCGGAAGGTCTGTGTGTGTGTGGGACACAGTGATCGACGGATGATGCGCAAGGGACTTAGAAAGCACGTGCATAGACAATAATGACTGTGTGGCATCAATGATAACAATGATAATGATGATTATATACATTATGCCTAATCCATACATGCAAAATATAATAAATAATGCCCATTTGCACAAAAAAAATGTTTTTGTATTATTTATTTTAAAAAAAAATATATATATATATATATTTTTTATTGTATTCTCAAAGGACCTTTGCTTGGTTAAATTAGGTGATTCGTTTCCATTTCTTCGTTTAGTCCTTGGGGGAAAGAGTGTTTAATTTAAAAATCCAAAAAGCTTCTTTCTTGCAGAGGAGTGCAAACTTATCATTGAATGTAAGGGACCTGTCTGTGATTTTCTCAATGACGATGACCTCCAGACATCTAATGTCATGGTTATGATGGGTTACAAAATGACGGGTACACTGTGTTGGTCGTTGCCTTTATGTATGAGCCTTCTGTGTTCCCCTATTCTTTTCCGCAGGGGGCGTATTGTTTGGCCTACATATAGAAAATTGCATGGACATCTAAGGACATAAATTACAAAATCAGAGGAACACGTGATGAACTGCCTGATGTGGAATTCTTGACCTTTGGAGTCCATCACACTAGACTTTCCATGTTGTATAAATTGACAGAATAGAATTGTCTCATGAAGACCACACCATCATTTCCTCCAATGTTTGCAAACCTACGAGCGGCAACCCATACCTACATTACACCAGTTGCCACCACCCATCTTGGCGGAAAAATATTCCAGGTGGTTAATTCAGACGTATAAGACGTAATTGTGCAAGACAACAAGATTAAGAAGATCAGGGGAGGTTGCTGACCAAAAAAATCTTGGAAAAGGGATTCCCGGAATCCTTAGTAGAGGAAGCTTTCCAGAAACACAAAAGCCAGGAAACAGCAATGGTCAGATGTAAAAAAGAAACCACGGCTAATATGGTATCGGATTTATCACCGGATACAACGACCAGTAAAGGAAGATCTCATAAGTTATCCGCAACCATTGGAAGTTCTTACAATTGGATCCAAAACATAAAGAAGTAATATCGGACGTCCCAGAGATTAACTTCAGGAAAGCCAAAACTTTAAAGAACATCTTGGCCCCAAGTAAGTTAAAACCGGAAGGTATACCCGATCCAGTGACATACATTTGTTTTTTGACAACAGGATGGGTATCTTCCAATGCTGAAAAAGAGCCTGTCAATTTATACAACATGGAAAGTCTAGTGTGATGGACTCCAAAGGTCAAGAATTCCACATCAGGCAGTTCATCACTAGGGATGAGCCGAACACCCCCCCCCCCCCACCCCCGGAACATGCGAACAGACAAAAAGTTCAGGGCGAACATCCGAACACCATTAAAGTCTATGGGACCCGAACATGAAAAACCAAAAGTGCTCATTTTAAAGACTTATATGCAATGTTATTGCCCTAAAATGTGTATGGGGTTCCGGGTCCTGCCCTAGGGGACATGGATCAATCCAAAAAAAAAAGTTTTAAATCGATCGTTTTTCAGGAGCAGTGATTTTACTAATGCTTAAAGTGAAAAAAAAAATTCCTTTAAATATTGTGCCTGTTGGGTGTCCTTAGTCTGTGTGTAAAAGGGCGCATCTCTATGAGGTGTAGAACATAGCCAGAGCAAAATGACATTTCCATAGGAAAAATTGTCATTTAAAATCCTGGCTGTAATGTTTTGCCGGCTACTGGCAATATACAAAAAATTGCTGAAAAAAAGTGTGTGGGGTTCCCCCCACCCCCCAGTCCAAACCAGGCTCTTTGGGTCTGGTTTGGATATTAAGGGGAACCCCGCGCCAAATTTAAAATAGAATTCACGTGGGGTTCCCCCTAACATCCAAACCTGACCCTTATGCGAGCATGCAGCCCTGGCCGGTTAGGACGAGGGGGACGAGCGAGTGCCCCTCCTGAACCGCACCAGGCTACATGCCCTCAACATGCGTCGTATGGGTGCTTTGGGGGAGGGGAGCTCTGCCTTCCCACCTCAATGCATCTTGTCCCCATGTTGATGGGGACAAGAGCCTCTTCCCCACAAGCCTGTAAGGATCTGCGGGTGGGGAGGCTTATCAGAATCTGGAAGCCCCCTTCGATAAGGGAGCCCCCAGATCCCAGTCCCCCCCTATGTGAATAAGTTTGGGATACATTGTCCCCCTACCCATTCACCAAAAAAGGAGTGTAGTGTAAAAAAAACAAGAGGCACTTTTTGACAAGTCCTTTATTGTGTAAAATAGCTCTTTTCTTCTTTCTTCCTCCATCTTCTCCTTGCTCAGTCCTTCTTCTGGTCTTCTGCTTCGTCTTTTAGTCTTCTTACTTCCTCTCTTCATCTTCAATCTTCATCTTCTTTCACTGCCACCGCTCTCTCCGCTGCTGCAGTTCGGCCTCTGCGCGTCTTCCCGTATGGGCGGTCTTCGCAATGACAGTTCTTTTATAAGAAGGGGCGTGGTCACCCGGGGGCGTAAATGGGTGACCTGCCCCCTCTGATATCACATGACGTCAGAAGGGGGCAGTTCACTCAGTTACGTCACTGGGTGGCCCTGCCCCTTCTTAAATAAAGTACTGTCATCGCGAAGACCACCCATTGTGAGAGACCCGCAGGGGCCGGACTGCAGCAGCGGAGAGAGCAGCGGCGGTGAAAGAAGAAAAGATAAAGATTGAAAATTGAAGACGAAGAGAGGAAGCAATAATACTAAAAGAAGAAGCAGAAGACCAGAAGAAGGACCGGGCCAGGAGAAGATGGAGGAAGAAAGAAGAAAGAGCTATTTTACAAAATAAAGGACTGCCTCTTGTATTTTTTTACACTACACTCCTTTTTTGGTGACTGGGTAGGGGTACAATGTACCCCAAACCTATTCACATGGGGGGGTCAGGATCTGGGGGCCCCCTTACTAAAGGAGGCTTCAAGATTCTGATAAGCCCCCCGCCCGCAGACCCCCACAACCACCGGCCAGGGCTGTGATGATGAGGCCCTTCTCCCCATCAACATGGGGACAAGGTGCTTTGGGGGCGACCTCCAAGCATCCTCCCCATGTTGAGGGCATGTGGCCTGGTATGGTTGAAGGGGGGTGCTTGCTCATACCCACCCCCTCCTGCCATGCCAGGGCTGCGTGTTCGGATAAGGGTCTGGTTTGGATCTTGGGGGGGGGACCCCGCCCCTATTTGTTTTTAAATTTAAACATTATGGGGCACGCAAAGTTGCCACGGACGGCCCATAATGTTGGGGATTACGAAGCCCATCCCTAGTAGCTGATGTACTTATCAACCTGTTTATTTCTTCCTATGGCCTTGAAAAACCCAACAATCCTTTGTTTTGTGAGCTCCCATCACTCTGACTTACTGCTGCAAAAGTCCATGATGGATACCTAAAAAAAAATCCTCAAAGGATTGACTCACCATTCTCGCCGTCCAGGAGTGCCGAATTCAGCTTCCAGGTAACCCTCCCCCTAGGTGGTGTATCGGGGCTATTCAGAGTCAGACAGACAGAATACAGTGGTCAGAAAAATCCCTGGTGCACAGAAGGCGGAGTTCCCTTTTAGAAAACCTTTCTATTCTACTCTGATTATTACCTCGCTGAAAAGTGAATCCCGTGTCGTCTAAACAGCAATGAATGTGCGCATCAACCAGACCTGCCTCTCTAGCTATTTTAAAAAAGCCATCACAGTCCAGCCTGGATCCGGTACCTTTCCTGCACTTAGACTTGGTGACGATATTGAAATCACCACCGAAGATAAATGGCTGGGCTGTAAAAAGAAAAGGCTTGATCTTTATGAAGAGGCATTTCCTGTCCCACTTTGTCTGGGGCCCATAGATGTTGATCAGGCGCAGATCCTGCCCTCCATAGAGACGTCTAAGACCATGCATCTCCCCATCTCTACCGCAATAATCTGCCGACAGGTTACCATGCCAGAGAAAACGACTGCAACTCCAGTGTAAGGCTCGGCTGCAAGAGACCAAAAGGAGGGGCCGCGCCTCCATTCCTTTGCCAGATCAATATCGTCCTAACTAGACAACCAAGTCTCTTACAAAAAGAAAATATGAGCATCAAACCTGCTGAGCAAAAATAAGGCCATGTTACGAGCACTTACTGATTTTATGCTGGCGACATTAATGGTCGCCACCTTCAAAGGAGTAAGATCAGGATGATTGAGGTAAACGTTTCTTAGCCTGCTTGCCCCCCTCCCTACTTGGAGACCCTACACACTTCAGTGTTCCTTGTGATTCTTCTTTCATGGAGATCACCGACTCATCACCCAAAGAACCCTCACCCTCCACCTCGGAAAACACTTTAAACTTGTTGGACAATGGACTCCTCCACCCTCCCAGGTTCATGAACAGGCACATCCTACTTTTTCTTCTTCCCAGACCTTCTTTTCGCCTCCAGTCACTCCATATCATCATTTGACAATCCTGACTGTAAAGCCTCTTCCCCTTCCATTGCACCATTACCCACAACATCATCCACCCCACTCACTCCACTCCCCACAACAATCCCCCCAACCCTTCCTCCCAGCACCCCCACCATCATACACTCCGTCCCCTGGCACCTTGCACCCTCTGGTCCTCAGACACCGGGGAGTGAGGGTCGGTGCAGCCAAATACACTGGCCCAGCTCCCTCCATAGCCCACACTACTTCTGGAGAGACTGACACAGGAGCATCAGACACAACATCCACGGACACCGACTCGGGGGCACGACACAAGGGGAAGACACAACATTGGATGGACCATCAGACAATGACTGCACTGAAACAACAGGGACAGAGACATTAGGGACCCCTGGAACAGCCCCCCTCTCCTCTGCCTCCTCCATGTCCAGGAGAAGAAACTCTTCTATCAAAGCAGACTGATTATGCAAGGCCTCAGGGCACTGGCTGTATGCAAACTTATCACAACGATTGCATTTGATCTTATTGCAATCCTTAGCAAGATGCCCCAGGCCCACACACAAAGAGCACTTCTCTGGACATGAGGAGGCGAAATGACCCCGAGAACTGCACTTATTACAAAGTTTGGGCTGTCCAGGGTAAAACACAACAATCCTATCCTTCCCAATGAAGGCTGAGGAGGGCAGATGCTGGACCACATTCACAAACACATGCAACCTCATTTGCACCGACCACCCTCCTGTCCATGTGCCCCTCTCATCCACAATCTTCTTCAATGGGGTCAGAAGCTCCCAAAATCTCTTCAGCCAGACAGACAGGTCAGTAGAAGGAATTGATTAATTCCTTACCAGGACGGTGACATTCTTAACAAGAGGTTGGCTTGAGACAAGTTTTGGGAAGAGCCCTTCCCACTTCGGCAGACCCCCCATACACATGTTCATACTTCTCCTAAAGCATATCAAGAGACTCGAGTCGAACAAAGGACAGATCATACTCATAGGAGCCTACCGGACTGATCAGAGCAAAGATGTCATCTGCCTTGAAACCCATCGCCAAAATCTTGTCCACAACCAACCTCCTGATGGAGGGGCACCACCACCCTCCCACCTAAGCAGCACTACATTCCGCCGCCTGAAGGACAGGGGTGCAGATGGCAGACCTGCAGCAGACCTCCTCCCTGAGCTACCCCCCCCCCCCTTGATGTGACCCTCTCATCCCATCCAGAGCCCCAGCATAGGTTTTATTTCCAGGATTAGAAGCTCCAGACCTCAAAGCTGCACCCTGCCATGGGACATTAGAGTGTAAGCTCCTCTGGTACAGAGACTGATGTGATTGGCTCAGTGATCTCTGTACAGCACTGCGGCATATGTCAGAGCTATATAAATGTATATTAATAATAGTGTGTGACTGTGGGGGAGGGGGCACTAGAGTGTAAGCTGCTCTCCTCTTTTAATTCATTATAAAATAATAAGAAATAATGAAATCAATTCTAGACTGAGGCTAGGTTCACACATACAATATGGGAACCAGCGCGATTCCAGCAACGATGCCCATATCGCATCTCTCCCGCAGGCGGTTCACACTGCCCTCTGCGAACCCTCGATACTATGTGGGGCTCCCCCCGAAGGGAGACCCCATGAGAGATGGTGGGTCAAGCCAGAAGGCCATACCCACCGCCAACCCAAGACTTTCGGGCAGGCCCCAAGAGACCGTACACCCTACTTATCAAACGGTGCGTGCAACCCAAACAATCAAGTGACACGACACAGCAAACAAAACAAAACACTCAAAAGGTGGGGGAAGGATAGTGGAGAAGGTGAAAAGGTGCCTTTGTGGGAAACAAAGGCCGGCCTTGCGGCCAGGAATCAAAAATTCCTCCGGTCCTGGCCAAAAGGCCCGGCCCAGGAGGCAGGTGCGAAAACAGTGTGTATGGTGCAGCGACCTTGGTGCCATCAAACTCAAAGTGTTGCCACCCACTGTGAGATTTCAGGCACCCCTGGACTGCCACTCCAGGGGCACATGCACCACGGGCTTCTTTCAGCCCGACCTTCTGGTCAGACCAGCGTCTCCCCATACCAGCCAGGAGGACCTTTCCGGCTTCCCAGTCACCCTGTTCATCTGGATGTCAGATGCAGGTTTCTTCCGGATCCCTGGTCACCCTGTTCATCTGGATATGCCAGATGCAGGTTTCTTCCAGGTCTCCGGTCACCCTGTTCATCCAGGGCATGCCTGATGCAGGTTTCTTCCGGATCCACCGTCCAGAATCCAATTACGCCTCAGGATTTGCCGAGCTAATCCCCGGGACATAGGCATACTCAGCGCATCCTTCAGCAACTGTCTGGTCACTGGTTCGACACCAGCCCAGCCAAAAGGCTGAGCATTGCAACCAGCCGATCGGCCAGATCAGAGGTGGTTCTCCATTCCATCAGGAGGCATAGGAATTTAGACAGCTTAGGGAGAGCCTTGCCTACAACTGGGGACAAGTAGAAGCCAGATTCAACCCAGGAGGAAAAAGACCCTCCCCTCGCAATCACCATTCCGTACCAATTACATCAGGAAAGGCTAGTTCCCCGCTCACCATAGGGAACCTAAATGCCTAGCCTTCAAACTGATCAGAACAGATACTACACTTGATCTTAGCCAAAAGGCCGGGAAGAGATTTGAAAAGGAATTACCTCCAGTAAGTAGATAACCAAACTGGAGGTAATTAACAGTTGTCATTAATAATAGCCTTCAGGACTTTTCCCAAGCCTCTCCCATCATATGGAACTTCCTACCCCATTCTGTTTAATTAGTTTAATCTGTTTAATTAGTAGGGATGGGCGAACGCTTTGGCCCGAGCATAAGTTCGGGCCAAACTTTCGTTGTTCGTTCATTCGGCGGGACGTTCGACCATTTGTTCACCCCCCAAATGGACCACAATGCATCACAGTGCTGAACAGTGCATTGCAAGCCCTGATTGGCTGAAGCAGTGAAAGCCTCAGGGCACAGAGCACTGTCAGAGTCATGACTGAACACTGTCATTATGACTTTAGCCAATCATGGCTCATTCCCGCCCCACAGTATAAATGTATTCTTTCAATGGCAGCCATTTTCAGTGGGATTTCGGCTGGAGAGAGATACAACAGGGCTCTGTTCCATGCTATTAGTTAGTTAGTGTGCTTTACTGTGCTATTGTGCTTCAATTGCCAGTGTAGAATATTAGTTTAGTGTCAGTCTAGGGATAGTGAGAGTGTAGTGAGGAGGACCATCATTCAGATTTGCATAGTGTGCAGCTAGAGTAGGGACAGCTCAGATAGTTTCACTGTAGTGTAGTGAGACCGTGTTACTAATCTTTAGTGTATTAGTGTATAGCTAGTGTAGGGACAGTTCAGATATCATCAGTGTAGTGACGGTTGAACACCGTCTATTTGATTGCATTACTGCAAGTTTAACACCATTTACTTCTGTGTGCATTACTGCCAGTTTAACGCCATATAGTTTTGTGTGTGTTACTGCCAGTTTAATGTCATATAGTTTTGTGCGTTACGGCAACTTTAACGCCATTTATTTCTGTGTGCGTTACTGATAGTTTAATGCCATATAGTTTTGTGTGCGTTACTGCCAGTTTAACGCCATATCGTTTTGTGCGTTACTGCAAGTTTAACGCCATTTACTTCTGTGTGCGTTACTGCAAGTTTAACGCCATTTACTTCTGTGTGCGTTACTGCAATTTTTACGCCATATAGTTCTGTGTGTCACTGTACGTTTGACGCATTATATTGCAGTATATTATAGTGTATCGGTGGAGTGTGTCTCTGTAGTGTGAGTACTCAAATTAAAGTGCACCAAACACCACTTTATACTGATTAAAGTGCATCTACGTACAGATTACCACTTCTTCTTTACATTTTCTAATAAGCACTGCCCCGCCCCCTCCCTCCCAATAATGTCTGGGAGGACAACAAGGAGAGGCAGATGTTCCCTTGGCACTGCAAGGGGGCCAGCAACAAAAGTGCCCACAGGCAAAGGTGGACGTGGTGGTCAGTCCTCAGGCAGGGCATCATTTCCTCTGTTTAGTGAGTTTGCCCGTGCTATTCAGCCACAGCATGCAGAGGAGGTGGTGGACTGGCTTACTAAACCTTCCTCATCCTCTGTCACGCAAGCAGAGACAAGTGTGCCGTCCCCTGCACTTACCAGAGTGGATAAACCTGCCTCCTTGTCCACATATATTCCTGCCATAGTCCCAACATCAGCCATGGAGGAGTCAGCTGAGTTATTTGACCACTGCCTCAGCCACTTGCACCTTGATGGTGCCCGGCCATTACTGGATTCAGATGTTGGTTTCTGAAGTTGAGGATGACAGGAACATGAGGCGATTTTTTACAGAAAGGCCAATTCTTGCTTCCATGAAGAGAACCCTATAGGGTTACAGTGGTAAGGCACCACCGACAACCGAAGCCCAATTTTTCCACACCCGTTACTTCAATCCAAAGTCAAAGTGACACCAGAATTTATCCAAAAAATCTCTAATCTTGTTCCCAGTGCACTACATTGTGGCCTCATCATACACTGGCTCCCCGGCTGTTGCTGAGCAAAATAAAGGCAGCTGGCAGGGAAAATGTAATTTTTTGGGTTAATAAATGCAATTATTGCTGCAGCAGATTCTAGACATGGTACAGACCTGCCACTTTACAGTTAGACTAAGGAGACCCCCTAGGCACTATATGGGAAGGAATTTTTCATGTTTATGCTTTCACTTTAAAAATCTAAAAATCGCTGCTCATTTAAAAATTATGTGTATCATATAAGAAAAGTGATGGCGCTGACTAGGCTATTGGTGAAATAAAGGTGTTAGTGAAGAAATTAATCCACACTGTGCACCACTTCACTTCAATCATGAACATATAACATATAAAAATATAAAACATATAAAATCATATATCCTGTAAATCATAATCGTGTAAAGTCCATGTAGATGATATTCATAATTTGTGAATCGTATTTTACATAGTCCATATATATGTCTCATCACCATGTGAGCCCTTATTTTCTGTATACGTGAAAAATCTCCCAGTGCTCATAAAGATGGCAACTCACCAGAGCCTTTTGACCCCTTTTTACAGTTAGGTCAAAACACGTATTGGAATGCCTTCAAGTATCCTAAGATTTCACTCTTTTCCAAATGGGAATATAGATGAACAAGTGGGAGGAGGAAAGTATATTCAATAATCAATGGCCCCAACTAAAACTTTATTTACGGTATATAGACAACATTTTTGTCGTCTGCGAGGGCGAATCAATGCAACTAGATGACTTTCTTATGTATATGAATAGTAATCAATATGGAGCTAAGTTTATTTATACATGGAGTAAGACTATGGTGAGACTATGGTGAGTTTTCTAGATCTTGATGTCTATAGAGTGGGAGCGCGTCTCGAGACTTGCACCCACTTTAAGGATATAGATCGAAATGGGTATATATCAACTCGTAATTGTCATCACCCGCAATGGGCCAGAGCTATATCCAAAGCCAATTTCTAAATAAAAAGAAATTGTAACCAAGATAAAGATTATATCCATCAAACAAATCTACTTATTGAAAGATTCCTGGAAAAAGGCTATAATAGAATACAGCTTTTACAAACAAGAGAAAAAGTCAAACAGCTGGATAGAAATACTCTATTACAGCCCAACAGGAATACAACAGAAAGTGGGAATTTCAACTGGGCCCAGGGGCGTAACGATAGGGGTTGCAGGGGTTGCAATTGCAACCGGGCCCCATGGTCCAGGGGGCCCATGTGCCTCCCTTGTACACCTGAATAGGAAGGATGGCGGGGGTGGCATTTAGAGGACCCAATCTCCTCCATTTTCCTCTATCCAGTTTACTTGTCTTCTGCTGTTCCCAGGGCCCCTGTGTGCTTCCCTGGTCCCCCTGGAGCCTGCTGCAGAACTTGTGAAAGGACCCCACTGCAGTGCCATAATAAAGGGACCCACAATAGGCGTAAAGGGCCCCAGGATCAGTGGGAAGAGGAAAGGGCCCTGGCCAGGGGTCAGGGGGCCCTTCATAATTTCTTGCACCGGGGCCCTGAAGGTTCTAGTTACGCCTCTGACTGGGCCTTTATTACAGGTTTCAACCTACAGTATAAAGAAGTTGAAAATGTGTTTAGA
>BLSH010277737.1:195216-213190 GCA_018402905.1 Glandirana rugosa | reverse complement strand
CTCTCGACCTTACTGAACTTTTCTTTAGAGAAAACCCTTGTACAGTGACACCCTGTCGTGTAAGGACAGTGCTAGTTCGCAGTCCGAGCTTCTGGTCAACGATATCGTCAAAGCATTAGTGGGACCGTCTACTGTGTCCGAGTGGACTCCACGCCTTAGATTCATGGCTGGCCACAAGTGGTCTCGAGGACTACCACCTCTACCTGAATCGACGCACGGTCATGGTCCAGCGCCAGGAGTTCTAACGGGGTGGTCCCACAATCGTTTGACCCCAGGTCATCGCCTACTCGTCTATTCCTAGTCCAACCTGCAACTACTCGTTACCGACCTTTTGGCTTGATTACTGACCACGCTCCCGTCTGATCCTTATCTGCTCATCCGCTACTGGACCCCAGTTTGCTAACACCCTGGTGGGGCAATCTTGAGGACCGCGACCTGGTACTGGCACGCAGCTAAGTCCATCTCCACCATCAGGAGCTCTGGTGAACACCGGTCGGTACTTAGATTCCGCACCTCAGGTGAGCCTGTGTCATCTGCCAGGGTGATTACGAAACTGCTATAGCAACTGGTCTTCGAGCCTGACGCTTGATCGTGACAGGAATGTGCTGTCCCACAGTGACATGTTCCCAAAAGAGATTTCTTTTCAAGTCATTCCAGCTCTCTACCGTCATGTGGAAGGCAATGTTTTGGCCTCGTTGAACAGTGCGGTCAGCAGCAGGGTTCATATTACCGCTGACTAATGGTCCAGTAGGCACGGTCAGGGACATTACCTTTCCTTCATGGGGCACACTGGGTAATTCTGCTGGCAGCTGGGAAGGATGCAGTACAGGGTTCAGTTTTGGAAATAGTTCCACCACCACGCCTCCAAAAAGTTGGTGGGGATTTTTCCACATCCGCCTCCTACTCCACCTCCTCCTCTTCTTCTACCTCTGTGGCCTCTTCTGCAGAATTGTCCTCTGAACCTGTAGTGCTCCCTAAGCATTCAAGGGGCTATGCAAGCAGTCAGGCTAAAAGATGCCATGTGGTGCTTGAGTTAGTCTGTCTTGGGGACAGGAGCCACACTGGGGACAAGATTCTTTCAGCTCTGCGGGGGCAGGCTCAGAGGTGGTTGACATTGCGGCAACTTGAGCCAGGAATGGTTATATGCGACAATGGCACCAACCTTCTCTCTGCCCTCCGACTGGGACAATTTACATATGTTCCATGCTTGGCACACGTCTTGAATTTGGTGGTGCAGCGTTTCTTGACCAGGTACCCAGGCTTACCAGATATCCTGAGGCAGGCCAGAAAAGTCTGTGGTCATTTCCGGCGTTCATACAATGCCAGTGCCCGACTGGCTGACATCCAGCGGGAATTCAACCTTCCCAACAACCGCCTCATTTGTAACATGCCCACCAGGTGGAACTCAACATTGGCAATGCTGCAGCGACTGCATGCACAGCAGAGGGCCATCAATGAGTTCCTCTGTGAGCATGGCACCAGGACAGGCTCAGGGGAGCTTGGCTTTTTTTCGCCTCGTCAGTGGCTAATGATCAAGGATACATGCACTGTCCTGTCACCATTTGAGGAGGCCACAAGGATGGTTAGCAGTGACAAGGCATGCATCAGTGACACTGTCCTACTAATATTCCTTCTGGAGCACACGCTTCGTGGAATCATGGACAGGGCACTTGAGGCAGAACAGAGGGAGGAAGAGGTGGGCTTCCTTTCCTCTCAAGGCCCGCTTTATGCAGAGAGCATTCCTGCAGAGCCGCCAAACACAGGGGAGGAGGAGGAGGAGGATTATTGTGTTAGCACGAATGTGGAGTATAATACGCAGCGGTCTTCAAGGGATCATGGCTTTCAGGCCCCAGAAACCCAAGGAGTTGTACGTGGCTGGGAGGAGGTAGTTCCTGATAATGTCATCCTCAGTGACCCAGAGGACACTCATGCCTCCTCAAACTTACGCTGCATGGGCTCTCTGATTCTGAAAAGCCTGCGAAAAGACCCTAGGATTTGTGGTATCAAGGAGAGGGATCATTACTGGCTGGCAACCCTTCTTGATCCACGTTACAAGGCTAAAGTTGCAGAACTCATCCTGCCTGCGCAGAGGATGCAGAGGATGAAACATCTTCAGGATACCTTGAAGAAAAGTTTGTGCAATGCCTTTCCAGACCCTGGGAGGTTACCATGTCCTGATGCTTCGGTCGTTCAGAGGCAGAGTGGTGGAGAAGGTGGCCGGCTGAGTGATTTCAGTCCTCAGCACCCTGGCCTGATAGGTTCAAGCAACCATTGTCAGTGTCTGCATTATATGGTGCAGGAATATATAGGGGCAAGATCAGACTTGGAGACCTTTCCAACTGAGCATCCACTGAGTTACTGGGTCTTGAGGATGGACCACTGGCCGGAACTTGCTGAATATGCAATTGAGCTACAGCATGCTTTCTGAACGGACATTTAGTGCTGCTGGAGGGTTCCTAACCGATTAAAGAGTGCGCCTGTCCACAGACTGGGTTGATAGGCTCACATTTATAAACATGAATCAATCCTGGATCAGCAGCTATGAAGCCCCTGATGCTCATGCAACTGATTAAATTTGCTAGGGATCTGGGATCTTTTGAATTCCTCCTGTCCATAATCTAGAACTATATGTTGTATTTAGGGCACCAGCAACACCCAAGGCCCAATTTTTCTGTGCCTGATTTACAGGGGCATGCCATAAAATTTCTTTAAATAATTGACAACATCAGACCCAGTTCCTCCGTCCAACAAGAGTAACTGCAAGGGTTTACAGTGTTCTGGCACCGCCAACACACAAGGCCCAATTTTTGGCCACTTGTTTGACTGGGGCATGTCATCACAATTTTATAACTAATTTACAACAGCAGGGATCGCGCCAAAATGAAAAAAAAAAAATGACTTGCATGTCCCCCCAAAATCCAAACCAGGCCTGGGGGAAGGGCCCACGCACTTTTTTTCAGTGATTTTTTTGTATATTGCCACCCTTCAGGTCTGGTATGGAATTTAAGGGAAACCCGTGCCAAAAAAAAAAAAAAAAATGATGTGCGGTTCCCCCCAAAATCCAAACCAGCCCCTTCAGGTCTGTTATGAAATTAAAGGGGGACCCTGTGCCAAAATTTTTTAAAAAATGACGTACGGTTCCCCCCAAAATCCAAACCAGGCCCTTTAGGTCTGGTATGGAATTAAAGGGGAACCCTGCATCATTTTTTTTTTTTAGTTTCATTAGATTTTTATTGCCTTTTAAGGAGAATACAAAGAGAGTTACAAATATTGCAGCTTAAGAGATTAGTACAGTATACAACCAATTATAAAGATGGTGAGAACATGCTCTCAATGCAACCTATGCATGGACGGCTCAATGTGAGTTTAGTAGGAGAGATTAGTAGGAACGATGCCCGAACACCCCAGTTGGGATCAAAACTGTGCCCTGGGCTTTTTAGGAATTTCTGCGTTTCGGTCTCATTGAGGCATGTTCTTGAACAGGTAAGTAATTAAGGTGGTGTATAATGCTTAACATATAAGTACAACAAGGCTTTTAAAGTTAGGAGGCTAGGGAGGGAAGGAAAGAAAGGAAAGGAAAGTGAAGATGATGAAGGAGGTAGGTGGGTTGTGGTAGTGAGCTGGTGCAACACGTATATATGCGCTAAAGTGAAGTTTCTTGGTACAGTGCTGGTAGACCGGTATTTGAAAGTTCCTGGGATTCCGTTGCCTGGGTTAGGTGGTAGGAGTGAAGCCAGGTCATGGGATATGGGATTTATCCAGAGAACTTAGAGTGCTTTAGATTTGGAGAGAGCACTGTGGATGTGTTACCCACAGGTGCCAGTCTCGTAGAAATTTTTCTTGTTTGAGGTGGGCTTTTGCAAAGGAGTATTCTTGCTGAGCGTGGTCATTGAGAATATAAATCACCTCATTAAGGTTTGGTTGGGTAGGGATTTTCCATTTGTGGGATATGGAAAGTCTTGCTGCTATGAAGAGATGCGTGGATATGGTATGAAATCTGTGTGGCCATGAGTCCATGCCTATTCCTAGTAAGGTTATTTTAGGATCCAGAGATAGGTTTTGGTCGATAACCGTGGATATTAGTTTGAAGAGTTGATTCCATAGAGGTTGGCATTGCCACCATATGTGGTAGAGTGAACCAGGAAGATTACAGTTCCTCCAGCATAAGGGGGATTGGTTAGAGTAGTGCAACTTGTGTGCATGTTATCAAGCCAAAATCACCAGGATTGGGATTTTTATATTTTTTATGGTGTTTATCTTGGGATACGGAGAGAGACAAAGGAGGCCCGGAGACCAGGAACACACGGACCGGGAGGAACGCCACCGCCAGAGCACACAGAGGGAGCTGTGCAAAATCTCCCAAAACGTGAACCCCTTGAGTGGGGAACGTTTTTCCGGTCAGCAGGCACCCAGGGACATGAGGGGAGCACCTGATACAAAGCCGAGGGAAATATAGCACAGATCACTTTAAATGAGCACCATAGGAAATCTAGTTGGAGATCATATTTGGAAAGCCACTGTCGTTTTATCTTGAATTTTTACGGAAGATGTCATTATTGTTTCTGAACTTTCTGATGAGGATTTCAGACCTTTTTGTTAAAATAACTGGACTTTTTTCACTTACATGTTTTATTGTATTTTTTAATTTTTGGTATCACTAAACACGAAGTACTTCGTAAGGATCACTTTTGCTGTCACAGTTTGCTTTTACAGTTCTTTTATGTTTTTACATGAAGTATATGTATGTTAAAGCTATTTATTTAGTGACATCTGTCTCCACAAATTTAGAAAACAGCACCTGCACACATTACCGATTCCACACCTGAATATATTGTTTGCACACTAGATATAACAAGCCGACACACATAGATACATAATTCCACTTCAATTGCAGTTTTATGAAAACATTTTCCTTCGTTTTTTATATATTTTTCACGTTTTTTATATATTCTAAAATCCACCAGCACGCTGGAAATTTCTTATCTTTAGGAATTATCAATCAAATTCAATTAAGAAAGAGAGCAGCGCCAATACCACCTTAATACTATCAGAGTAGATTCTTGCTAGTTTCTGTGGGGTGAGATACCAGTGGAAGAGAGCTTATGCGTGGCTTCCCAGTGCAAGATACATTTGGAGTGTTTCCGTGGGAGGGATTGCGCTGTTTGCCATCGTTCAGGAGTTGATGAAAAAGAGAGCGTCTCTTCCGGTTTAGAAACGGTTTTGGTTTGTCTAGTTGAGCTGGGGTAGAGAGGGAGAGGTAGATGGGTCCCAGTCCTTTATTTATTTTTGGGGGTGAGCATAATATATCTAGGATGGGTTTCAAAGAGTCTAAGTCGCTGATCTGAATGTCTTTTAAGGCATGTCAGATTTGAAGGTATTGATAAAACGAGGTGCGAGGTATTTGAAAGGAAGAAGACAGTTCTTGAAAGGAGTGAAGGGTGTTATGAGAGTACGTTTGTCCCAGATTAGTGATTCCGGCTGACATCCATTTTTAGATGTTTAGATCCGGTATTAGTATCCCCAAGGATGATATTGGGATATCATCCAAAGTATTATGGGATAAGGAGGTTTCCTTATTTAATGAGATCCATACTGTATGAATGGTGTTAATAGTATCTAAGAAGTGTCTCTGGGGGTGCGGGTGGAGGATCAAGGCTCCCAGGTAGGATTTCAGGTCATGTTGTAGAGTCTCTTTGTCGATTTGGTGACTAGTTGGCAAAGGGTTGGAGGTCCACCATGCTCTGGTGTGGTTTAATATATTAGCTTTGTGGTATAAAGAGATGTTTGGGGCCCCCATTCCATTGAGCTTGACAGGACGAAGAAGGTATGCCGCTTTGAATCTGGGACGTTTCCATTGCCAGATCAGATTGTTGATAATAGTTTGCAGTTTCTTTAAGTGAGTTGAGAGAAAAGGTACTGGAAGGGCTCGAAAGAGGTACAGGATTTGAGGAAGTATAAACATCTTCGCTAAGGCTATACGACCTGCTGATGAGGGTGATAGCTTTTGAATTGAAGAGGAGAGGGTGGAAATTTTTAAAATTAGCACAGTGAAGTTGGTGTGGAACATTTTAGAGCTAGGGGAGGTTAAGTGGATCCCTAGATATTGAAAGGAGGCTGATGGGGCCCAAGGGAAAGGGGCAAATCCCGCGATGTGGTGTTTGGTGAGAGGGGTTAGGTTGATGGGGAGCATTTGACATTTGTTGTGGTTTAATTTGTAGAGAGAGTGCATTCCAAAGTGTTCTAGAAGTTGGGTCAAGGGAGGGAGAGAGTGGAGGGGGTCTGTGAGGAAAATCATCACATCATCAGCGTATAAGCCTATTTTATGTTGGGTATTTCCTACCTGTATGCCAGTAATTGAAGAGTTGGATCGGATATGTTCCGCCAAGGGTTCCATAATCAGGGAGAATATTATTGGGGAAAGGGGGCAGCCCTGCCTCGTCCCATTGGTAATGGGGAAGGAGGGTGATAGGAAGCCTGAAGTCCATACTTTAGCTGTGGGGCATGTGTATAGGGCTGTGATAGCCGATAAGATCCGTCCCTGGAAGCCATACCCCCTCTGCACCTCGGTCATGTACATCCAGTGGACTCTATCGAATGCTTTGAGCATCAAGAGAAATTGCTAAGGCAGGTATATGGTGGTGTTCGGCCTATTGAATAAGATTTATTGATCGACGGGTGCCATCGGAGGTCTGGCGGCCAGGGACGAACCCAACTTGGTCAGGGTGTATAAGAAGGGGGGTGTATTGAGAGATCCTATTAGCTAAGATTTTGGCGAATAGCTTGGTATCCGAGTTGAGCAGGGATATAGGGCGGTAATTCGCTGGGTTGTCGGGGGCTTTGCCCGGTTTGGGTATGGTAACTATAGTGGATTCTAAGAATTCTTGGGGGGCAGGTACCTGTGTCCATGATTTTGTTGAACATATTTGTTAAGTGGGGTGTTAGATGGTCATAGAAGAGGTTGTAATATTCATTTATGTATCCATCAGGGCCTGGGGATTTGTGGAGCGGTAGCGATTTAATCGTTTTGGTCACTTCCATTGGGGTAATTGGGGCTGAAAGTTTTAATAGTTGGGATTCAGAGAGGGATGGGAGGTTGACTGACTCTAGGAATTGTTTTAGGGTATCTGGATTTAGTGTCGGGGAAGTAGAACTGTCCCGTAGGTTATATAGGGTGGCGTAGAATTTTTTAAACTGATTCGTGATTTCAGATGGGTTATATATTCTTTGGTTTTGTTCGTTTGAAAGGAAGGCTATTCTCGAGGCTGCTGCTTTGCGTTTATGTTCCTTTGCTAGGAATGCTCCAGGCTTATTATTTGAGGTATAAAAATTAAGTCGTAGTCTTTTAAATATAGAATTTAAAGGACTTTTTGAAGAGTACACTTAATTGGCCTCTTAGGTCTTTTAATTTATCTGTGATAAATGGGTCAATTTTTTGTTTATTGAGGGCTTCTAATTTGTGTATTTGGGATGTAATCTGAGTGATGGATTGTAGGCGTGTCCATTTCTCGTGGGCTGCAGTTTTGATCAGAATTCCCCTTATAAATGCTTTGTGGCTGTTCCACAGTGTCATGGGGTCGGATACTGTTCCAGTATTCAGTTCAAAGAAGTTTGTGATGGCAGAGTTGATTTGTTTCTGGTACTCAGATTTGGTCAGGGGGAGGGGGTTTAGTCTCCATGGTGAAAACGTGTTTTTGTCGGAGAGCTCAAGAGTTATGGGGGCATGATCTGACCAAGTGATTAGGCCTATTGATGTCGAGACTACTTTTTGCAATGTGAATTTGTCTACCAGAAAGAAATCAAGTCTGGAATATACATTATGGGCAGCCGAGTAAAAGGTAAAATCCTTCTCGTTTCCGTGGGAGCATCTCCAGGGATCGAAAAGGTTTTCCTGAGAGATTAAGGAGTGTAAAGTTGAGGATGGTTTGGGTTTGGAGTTGGAGGAGTCTAAGTCAGGATTGATAACTTCATTAAAGTCTCCACAAATAATAATGGGGTTGGCTCTGTGTGGTTGGAGTTTAGAGAAGAGATATTTGAAGAAGGTGTTCTGGTGGATATTGGGAGCATATAAGTTAACTAGGGTGAGACGATGATTGTTAATGGTTGCTGTAATTATAAGGTATCTACCGTTGGGGTCCGTTTGTACGGAGTGAAGGAGAAAGGAGGCTGAGTCGCGAATGGCGATCATGACTCCTTTCCGTTTGGAATCGGCATTGGACAAAAAGGTATGAGGGAATTTGGGGTGCAAGCACTTCGGTGGGTTGGAGGCAGTGATATGGGTCTCCTGTATGCATATGATTTCAGATTTCGCCTTGAGTGCTTCTTTCCACATTAGAGAATGTTTGAAAGGACTATTGAGCCCTTTAACATTTAAAGAGAAGATTTTCAAAGCCATTGGGGTTGGATGGAGGGGATATGGGCATGTTAAGCGTTACTGTGGAAACGAGAAGGATTTGACCCCCCCTTGACTTGACCAAGCATAAAATAGCATACTTATCAACATACCAACTATACCAAGATGTACAATAATCAGAGAAAAGTGTTTGCACCAGCTCGTTATAATGGGATGGTGGGGGGAAAGTAAAGAGAGGTAAGAGAGAAGGAAAAAGAAGGAAAAAGAAGGGGAGATACAAAATCGTGTACATTGCACACCGGTGATGCGGGGTGGAGGGATTCAAAAACAGGAAGAGTACGACTCTAACGAGAAGAGAAAAATATTGAATAATCAATGAGGATAGAGAAAACAAAAAAACATAACAGAGAAGCATCATGTTAAACCATTTGGGTTCTCAGCACAGGGAAGCGCTGGTAGGGTTCAACAGTTTTACATCTGCGTTGTTGGAGGTACCCGATATGAATCAGGTGTTGTTAGGTTGACGTTTTTCATCCAAGATATGTTGTGGGAATGGTAGATTTAGATGGAGGAGGCAAAGTCAGAGGGGACAGGCCCCAATTTTGCAGCTGTTTTAAGCCTTGTTTGAGGTGATAGATGGTCACAGGTTTTCCTTGGTATGTGACAATAAGCTTGGCAGGGATTCCCCATTTGTAAATAATATGGCGCTCCCTTAGGATAGATGTCACCGGTGAGAGATCCTTACGTAGTTGCGCTGTAGCTGCGGAGATATCGTTGAAAAGGGCAAGGGATGCGTATGGATCCAGGAAGGCTGCTATATTCCTGGCAGAGGCAATGGTCTGATCCTTAGGTTGAAATAAATGTAGTCTCGCTAGCACATCCTGTGGTTTGTCTGCCGGTATGTGTGGCGGTTTGAAGATCCTGTGCACTCTATCGATTGTCAGGTCCATTGGTGAGAGGGAGGGATACAGTGCCTTGAAGAATTGCTGCAGATAAAGGGGGAGCTCCCCTGGAGTGACGGTTTCGGGGATGCCTCTAATTTTGAGGTTATTCCGGCGTGAGCGATCCTCTAAGTCAGCCAGCTTCGCTGTGATGCGTTGAAGTTGTTCCGCTTGATGTTGGTGTGCATTCACCAGCTCATTGTATGCGGTGGTGTAGGTGCTCATTTTCTGTTCGATCGTGTCCGTTCGATCGCCTAGATCATCGATCTGGTGTTGCATTTGAGCGACGGCTTGGTTGATGTCTTTTCTGAGGTCCTTCCTCAGGTCCTTTTGTAGCGAAAGGAGCATGTGCTTAAGAACATTCTCGGACACAGGATTGTCCGTGGTCGGAAGCGAAGCAAGTGATTCCAAGCGTTCGGGCGATTCCGAACGTTCTTGGTCGGAGTCAGAAAGTTTGTTTGCGGAGGTTTCGCAGGTCTGGCGGAAAGTCAGGTGCTTTTTCCTTACCGGACCTTGATGAGATGGCGCGGAATGAGGGGATAACGTGGCTCTCTTAGCGCTGTCTCTGGGTCTGTTCCCCTGCGGTACAGTGTCATCAGTAGGCTCTTCAGAGGGGATGGGTGTGAGGCTGGGGGCACCGATCTACTTGAGGCCCCGGCTCCATCTTTTCAGAGTGTGTGGCGGGCCTCACTGAAGTATTCAGTGAGCTTCCTCGGCTCCAATGGCTGGGATTTCTTCCCTGTCATGGTTTAGGGACTCTATGGACGTTAAGGATTATGATGAGAGTGTGCAACGCAGTTGTAGCAGGTCCTATGTTGAAGAATCTTCCCTGTGCTGGGAGAGAGGAGGATCTAAGCAGCCATCTCGGTATGCGGTCAAGCTACGCCCCCACCCGCATCAAATTTAAAAAAAAAAAAATTACTTGAGGTCCCCCCCAAAATCCAAACCAGGCCTTCAGATCTGGTATGGATTTTAAGGCTTGGACATAGGCTTATATGCAATGTTATTGCCCTAAAAAGTGTATGGGGACCCGGGTCCTGCCCTAGGGGACATGTATCAATGAAAAAAAAAGGTTTTAAATCGATCGTTTTTTCAGGAGCAGTGATTTTAATAATGGTTAAAGTGAAAAAAAATATGAAAAATTCCTTTAAATATTGTGCCTGGGGGGTGTCCTTAGTCTGTGTTTAAAAGGGCGCATCTCTGTGAGGTGCAGAACATATTCAGAGCAAAATGACATTTCCATAGGAAAAATTGTAATTTAAAATCCCGGCTGTAATGTGTTGCCATACAAAATATCGCTGAAAAAAAGTGCGTGGGGTCCCCCCAGTCCAAACCAGGCTCTTTGGGTCTGGTTTGGATATTAAGGGGAACTCCGCGCCAAATTTAGAAAAAAAATTGACGTGGGGTTCCCCCTAAAATCCAAACCAGACCCTTATCCGAGCATGCAGCCCTGGCCGGTTAGGATGGGGGGGGGGACGAGCGAGCGCCCCTACCCTCCTGAACCATACCAGGCTACATGCCCTCAACATGGGGAGTATGGGTGCTTTGGGGGAGGGGGGCTCTGCCCCCACCTCAAAGCACCTTGTCCCCATGTTGATGGGGACAAGAGCCTCTTCCCCACAAGCCTGTCCGGTGCTTGTGGGGGTCTGCGGGCAGGGGGGCTTATCGGAATCTGGAAGCCCCCTTTAATAAGGGGCCCCCAGATCCCACCCCCCCCCCCATGTGAATAGGTTTGGGGTACATTGTACACCTACCTATTCACCAAAAAAGGAGTGTAGTTTAAAAAAAAAACAAGAGGTAGTTTTTGACAAGTCCTTTATTTTGTAAAATAGCTCTTTCTTCTTTCTTCCTCCATCTTCTCTTGGCCCGGTCCTTCATCTGGTCTTCTGCTTCTTCTTTTAGTCTTCTTGCTTCCTCTCTTCGTCTTAAATCTTCAATCTTCATCTACATCTTCTTTCACCGCCGCCGCTATCTCCACTGTTGCAGTCCGGCCCCTGCGCATCTTGCGTGGTCTTCACAATGACAGTTCTTTTATAAGAAGGGGCGGGGTCACCCGGGGACGTAAATGGGTGACCCGCCCCCTCTGACATCACATGACGTCAGAAGGGGTGGGTTCACTCAGTTACTTCTGATAAAAGTGGGGACAAGGTGCTGGTAGGGGTCGGAGGGGGGGGGCTCGCTTATCCCCACCCCCTCCTGCCATGCCAGGGCTGCGTGCTCAGATAAGGGTTTGGTTTGGATTTTGGGGGGACCCCACGCCATTTTTTTTTTTAAATTTGGCGTGGGGTTCCCCTTAATTCCATACCAGACCTGAAGGGCCTGGTTGGATTTTGGGGGGGACCCCACATCATTTTTGTTTTTACCTTTTGGCAAGGGGTTCCCCTTAAATTCCATACCAGACCTGAAGGCCTGGTTTGGATTTTGGGGGGAACCCCACGTCATTTTTTTTTTTAATTTTGGCGCGGGCCCTGCTGTTGTAAATTAGTTAAAAAATTGTGATAAAATCCCCCAGTCAAACAGGTGGCGAAAAATTGGGCCTTGGGTGCTGGTGGTGCTACTGTAACCCCTTGCAGTTACTCTTGTTGGGCGCAGGAACTGGTCCTGATGTTGTAAATTAGTTTAGCTACTTAAGCCCTGTAGCCCTTTTTTACACTTGTTGTTTACAAGTTAAAATCCTTTTTTTTGCTAGAAAATTACTTAGAACCCCCAAACATTATATATATTTTTTAAAAACCCTAGAGAATAAAATGGCAATCGTTGCAATACTATTTGTCACACGGTATTGGCACAGCGGTTTTTCAAACACATTTTTTTTGAAAAAAAACGCTTTTTTGAGTTAAAAAATAAGACAATAGTAAAGTTAGCCCAATTTTTTTGTATATTGTGAAAGAGGATTTTGCCGAGTAAATAGATACCATACATGTTATGGTTGGAAATTGCGCACACTTGCGGAATGGCGACAAACTCCGGGTACTTAAAAATCTCCATAGGGGATGCTTTAAAAAAATTTTAACGGTTACCAGGAATTACTGCTCACACTTTGGCGATCGCAGCGATACCTCACATGTGTGGTTTGAACATACGTGAGTGGGACTTACGTATGCGTTTTCTTTGCTGCACGAGCTCGCGGTTACAGTGGCGCTTTAATCTTTTTTTAAACTTTTTTTTATTTATTTTATTTTATTTATTTTTTAACACTGTTTGTTTATTTAAAAAAATCAGATCATTTTTATTGCTATCACAAGGAATGAAACATCCCTTGTGATAGTAATATATGGTGACAGGTACTCTTTATGGAGTACCTCCTTTACACTTCACAGCATTCAGATTGCCAAAAACGGCGATTCTGAATACTGTCATTTTTTTAAAACCGGTGCAGTTTGTCGCTGAATCAACCGGAAGTGACGTTGTGACATTGCTCCTGGAAATGTATGAAGGAGCCACGATTGAAGCCGATTCCGGCTTCCACAGGGACTCCACACAGCGGCCAGAAGTGTCGGATCGGAGCTCCGGTCTCCTGGTGGGACTGGAGACCGGAGAAGAGCGGCGGATGGTGGTGGGAGGGGGGGGCCACTCCCTGAGATAAAGACCGAGCGGCTTCCAAGCCGGATCGACAATTATCACCAGATAGCTGGCTACCTGCTCTAAAAAACGGTACTGGGGTATAGCCTGTGGCTGCAGGCTATACCCCAATACATCCCCTTAAAGCTGCCGCCATTTATAAACATTAAGTGGTTAAAAATTGTGATGACATGCCCCAGTCAAACAGGTGGTGAAAAATTGGGCCTTGGGTGTTGGCGGTGCCAGAACACTGTAACCCCTTGCAGTTACTCTTGTTGGGAGCAGGAACGGGCCCTGCTCTTGTAAATTAGTGTAACCACTTAAAGCGGATCGCTGTTTATAAACGGCGGCAGCTTTAAGTGGAAGTATCGGGGTAAAGTCTGCAGCTACAGGCTATACCCCGGTACTGTTTTTTAGAGCAGACAGCCGGCTATCCATTGATAACAGCCAATCCGGCTTGGGAGCTGCACGGTCGTTCTCCCAGGCAGCGGGAGGGCACTTCCCACCCTCCCACCACCGTCCGCCACTCTTCTGCAGCCTCCTGTCCCACAGGGAGACCGGAGCTCTGATCTGGGACATCTGCCGGCTGTGTGGAGTCCCTGTGGAAGCCCGAATCGGCTTTGATCGGGACTCCTTCGCAAGCAACGTCACAAAGTCAATTCTGGTTTACTCGGCGGATAACGGCACCAGTTTTAAAAAATGACAGTATTCAGAATCGCCGTTTTTGGTGATCTGAATACTGTGAGGTGTAAAGGAGGGATGGGGGGTCTTTTAGACCCCCCATCCCTCCATAAAGAGTACCTGTCACCATATATTACTATCACAAGGGATGTTTACAGATGAGATTTTTCTTTTAAAGGAACAGTGTTAAAAGAAAAAATACAATAAAATAAATAAAAAAATAATTGAAAACATTTTTAAAGCGCCCCCGTCCCCGCGAGCTCGCACAGCAAAGAAAATGCATACGTAAGTCTTGCCCGCATATGAAAACGGTGTTCAAACCACACATGTGAGGTATCGCCACGATCGCCAGAGTGTGAGCAATAATTCTTGCAAAAGACCTCCTCTGCACCTCTAACCTGGTAACCGTTAACATTTATTTAAAGCGTCTGCCTATGGAGATTTTTAAGTACCAGAGTTCGTCGCCATTCCGCAAGTGTGCGCAATTTTCAACCGTAACATCTATGGTATCTATTTACTTGGCGTAGCATCCTCTTTCACAATATACAAAAAAAAAGCGATTGAGAGACCACTGCGCAAATACCGTGTGACAAAAAGTATTGCAACGATCGCCATTTTATTCTCTAGGGTGTTTGAAAAAAATATATAAAATGTTTGGAGGCTCTAAGTTATTTTCTATAAAAAAAGATTTTTAACTTGTAAACAACAAATGTAAAAAGGGGCTCTGGGGGTTAAGGGGTTAAAAACTGTATATATTTTAAGACACCACGTCAGGTGTACTATATACCGTATGTGCACCCCCGAATACGCTGTGTGTGTGTATATATATATATATATATATTACACTAGGAAGGTATATATATATATATATATATATATATATATATATACAGTCAGGTCCATAAATATTGGGACATCGACACAATTCTAATCTTTTTGGCTCTATACACTACCACAATGGATTTGAAATGAAACGAACAAGATGTGCTTTAACTGCAGACTTTCAGCTTTAATTTGAGGGGATTTACATCCAAATCAGGTGAATGGTGTAGGAATTACAACAGTTTGTATATGTGCCTCACACTTTTTTAAGGAACCAAAAGTAATGGGACAATTGGCTGCTCAGCTGTTCCATGGCCAGGTGTGTGTTATTCCCTCGTTACCCCATTTTCAAGGAGTATATAAAAGGTCCAGAGTTCATTTCAAGTGTGCTATTTGCATTTGGAATCTGTTGCTGTCAACTCACAATATGAGATCCAAAGAGCTGTCACTATCAGTGAAGCAGCCACCATTTGGCTGAAAAAACAAAACAAACCCATCAGAGAGATAGCAAAAACATTAGGTGTGGCCAAATCAACTGCTTGGAAAATCCTTAAAAAAAAAGAATGCACTGGTGAGCTCAGCAACACCAAAAGACCCAGAAGACCACAGGAAACAACTGTGGTGGATGACCGAAGAATTCTTTCCCTGGTGAAGAAAACACCCTTCACAACAGTTGGCCAGATCAAGAACACTCTCCAGGAAGTAGGTGTATGTGTGTCAAAGTCAACAATCAAGAGAAGACTTCACCAGAGTGAATACAGAGGGTTCACCACAAAATGTAAACCATTGGTGAGCCTCAAAAACAGGAAGGCCAGATTAGAGTTTGCCAAACAACATCTAAAAAAGCCTTCACAGTTCTGGAACAACATCCTATGGACAGATGAGACCAAGATCAACTTGTAGCAGAGTGATGGGAAGAGAAGAGTATGGAGAAGGAAAGGAACTGCTCATGATCTAAAGCATACCACCTCATCAGTGAAGCATGGTGGCGGTAGTGTCATGGCATGGGCATGTATGGCTGCCAATGGAACTGGTTCTCTTGTATTTATTGATGATGTGACTGCTGACAAAAGCAGCAGGATGAATTCTGAAGTGTTTGGGGCAATATTATCGGCTCATATTCAGCCAAATGCTTCAGAACTCATTGGACGGCGCTTCACAGTGCTGATGGACAATGACCCGAAGCAAAGAAGTGGAATATTATGCAATGGCCGAGTCAATCACCTGACCTGAATCCGATTGAGCATGCATTTCACTTGCTGAAGACAAAACTGAAGGGAAAATGCCCCAAGAACAAGCAGGAACTGAAGACAGTTGCAGTAGAGGCCTGGCAGAGCATCACCAGGGATGAAACCCAGCGTCTGGTGATGTCTATGCCTTACACACTTCAGGCTGTAATTGACTGCAAAGGATTTGCAACCAAGTATTAAAAAGTGAAAGTTTGATTTATGATTGTTAATCTGTCCCATTACTTTTGGTCCCTTAAAAAGTGGGAGGCACATCTACAAACTGTTGTAATTCCTACACCATTCACCTGATTTGGATGTAAATGCCCTCAAATTAAAGCTGAAAGTCTGCAGTTAAAGCTCATCTTGTTCCTTTCATTTCAAATCCATTGTGGTGGTGTATAGAGCCAAAAAGATTAGAATTGTGTCGATGTCCCAATATTTATGGACCTGACTGTATATATGTATATATTCTTGCACTGCCTGACTGTATACAGATAGCTCTATCTATCTATCTATCCATCTATCTTTATATCTATCTATCTTTTTTTTTCTTTCTTTTTTTTTTTTACAATTACCTATCTAACTAAACTGCCTGCAATCCGCAACCTAAATTATCTAGCTATCGGACGTTTCACACACTACATAGAGCCGCTGTACAAGCAGCTTTATATAGTGTGGGGCGTGGATTAAGGCTGCTGTGCAGTGATTGGCTAAAGGCACCCTGCCTTTAGCCAATCAAAGCTCTCACAGCAGGCTGCCCGCTGATTGGCCAAAGCATGCAGGTCATGTGCATGCTTTGACCAATCAGCGGGAAACATTATGGGGTGCGCAAAATTGCCGCGAACGCCCCATAATGTTCTGGTTTCCTCGAACAAAGAACAACAAATGTTCTGGTCGAACTTACGATCGCCCCGAACACAAAGCCCATCCCTACTGGCCTGCACAGAGTCCTGACCTCAACCCGATAGAACACCTTTGGGATGAATTAGAGTGGAGACTGCGAGCCAGGCCTTCTCATGCAACATCAGAGCATTGCATGACCATGTTAAAATCCCATCCCATTGACTAATATAAAGATGCTTCCATCCTGCTAGGTATTGCAGAGCTACCATCTCTCTTAAAATTGTATCCCCTATATACAAAGTATAGGGATTCCTGGAAAACTGTAATCTGCCTTGCTCTTAAAGCGGTAGTAAACCCATCCATTTAACAGTTTAAACACCAGTTATATTTCCGGCACGTGCCGGAAATGTAACACTCCCATTGGTTGTGCTCTAAACCAAACTGTCAAGCCATCCAATGACTGGTGACATAGCTGATCACATGTGCAGCATCACGGCAGTTGTGGATTAAACAGAGGCCAAGATGGCAGCTTCCTTGGCTGAAAATGATAGGAGGGTTTACTACCACTTTAACTTTGCAGAAGTGAAGAGATGCTGGTTTAATTTTATACTTATTCTGTATTCTTCTATTTTCTGGACTGGGTGAGAAACACATTTTATTCCACCAACAATTTCTGTTGAAATATTTTATTGTTTTGTATATAAAATTATATTAATTTGATTTAACTTCTACAATGTTGGATTTCCAAGATGTGAGACACAGAGAAAGCTTCAAAGACTTCACTCCTATCACTTCTAACTATCCAGAAACAGGGCTTCTGTCCAGGCTTCAGTTTTTATTATTTTATACTTTGTTTATTCATAAGAATCACATTTAAGAATTTGCACTGAATGCACAAAACAGTCCTGTAGACAGCAGAGTTTGTTTTCCTACAAAGCCAAGACAAAATCAAATCCGTCTGATATGGGGAACAGAGGCGGCTCCAGGCTTTGTGAGGCCTTAGGCAAAATTTATACACGAGGCCCCACTCACCACCCATAATGGGAAAAAGAATTCAAGTGATAAAAATGAATAATACTTTGCACTGCAGTGTCCAGTGAACTGATGACAATTCACCCATGGCCGGTTCAGCATGCCATGATCACACCAGGATATGCATTGCAACACAAGCGCCCTCTGTATAGTGGTCGTCACTTACTAGACAGCTCTCCATTATGCCTGCATTTCACTTTACCTTGACCATAGAGCCATCATCTATTTTCCTAAGCCTATGCACCATGCCTGCTGTAGACACAACCAATGGTTATGGTCAGTGACTATGACAATGACAATGGCCAGTGAATACAGAAATGATTTATTTATGCATGAGCTAATCATGTTTTTTTAGGGACACACATTAGAGGATGCAGGACCAGGGATAACCTCCCATGTGCAACCTCTAAACACATCCTATGAGCCCAGTGCCACTGGCAACTTCCTGGGGGAGAGAGAGAGAAAGAGAGGGGGATAGAGAGAGAGAGGGATAGAGAGAGAGAGAGAGAGAGAGA
>BLSH010277737.1:157185-181164 GCA_018402905.1 Glandirana rugosa | reverse complement strand
CCACCGTGTCGACGCAACCACCGGAGATGGAGGAAGAGGAGGAGGAGATGGAAGTGGAACACGAAGGGCCACCCTGCTGGATCCCCGTTACAAGGACAACGTGCCGTCCTTAATCCCCTCACTGGAGCGTGAGCGGAAGATGCGCGACTACAAGCGCACACTGGTAGAGGCGCTGCTAAGGGCATTCCCAAATGATACCGGGGGCTCAGCGGAAGCACAAGGTGAAGGTAGAGGAGGAGGAGAAGGAGGTAGAGGCCACCAACGCAGCTGTGCCACCACCAGCACCTCAGAAGGCAGGGTTAGCATGGCTGAAATGTGGCAAAGCTTTGTCAGCAGCCCGCCACAACAAACAGCACCACCAGCCGATAGACAACGTCTTAGCAGGAGGCAGCATTTCAGCAACATGGTGCAAGAGTATGTGGGCACACGCCTACACGTACTGCCTGATGGGTCTGCCCCATTCAACTTCTGGGTCTGTAAATTGGCCACATGGCCTGAGCTTGCCCTTTATGCCTTGGAGGTGCTGGCCTGCCCTGCAGCCAGTGTATTGTCGGAACGTGTGTTTAGCACGGCAGGGGGCGTTATCACAGACAAGCGGAGCCGTTTGTCCACATCCAATGTGGACAAGCTAACCTTTATTAAAATGAATCAGGCATGGATCCCACAAGACTTGTCTGTACCTTGTGCAGAATAAACATTTAGACCGGACTCACACAGCCATTCATATACTTCTTTTTTTGAATAGGCCTCAATACAAAAAAAAAATACCATGTTGGCTACCTCCTCCTACTCCTCTACCACCGCCACTTCCACCTACACTGCCACGGTCACGGCCTAGTCAACCTCTAGGCTCCTACTCCACATCCACCCCCCTTCCCATTTTTTTATTTGATTTTAATTTATTCTCCCTATACCCATTTATTTGTAGGGCACTTGCCCTACAAAGAAGATGATTTTAGAACAGTTATATGGCTTCTACCATTAATTAATACTTTTCAGACAGTATTTGAAGATGATCCACATTCACCTCCATTTTTTCTTTTTTTATGTTTTTATTTTTTTAAAAATATTTAAAGTTATTTCCCTGTCCCCATTTTTTGTAGGGCACTTGTCCCACCCTTACCCCCATTATACTTCCTTTTGCAGCCCTCTAGGGCTTTCGAGGACTTTGTTACAGCCATTTTTGTGCCTAAAAGTTCGTGTCCCCATTGATTTCAATGGGGTTCGGTGTCCGTGTGACCGTTCGGGTTCCGTCCGGACCCGGACTTTGTCCCGAAGTTCGGCCGGACCAGCAGAACCCGAACTTCCAGAAGTTCGCTCAACTCTAATAACCTGTAGTGGAGAGAAACCAGGAGAAGTTGGAAGAGAAGGGAGAGAAGGTAAAGAGAAGAAGAGAAATTGAAGGGGGGGTGACATACAATTGGTAGGGAGGAAGGGGAGAGGAAGAATCGGAAGAGGAGAGAAAGGGAAAGAGAAAGAGTAAAAGAACCTAAGTTGGGAAGAATTTCTGTGCTGCGAGATAACATTGTGTTTGAATGGTAGATGGTAGGCACTCTTACACTATGCCGGAGTAAGTATCAGGGTATAATTATAGATATAATGTGAGATGCAAAGTCCCGGGGGGGAAGGAGCCAGCCATACACTTTGATAAGGGGTCTTTAAGGAGTGACCAACAAGGCCTATGTTTGGTATAAGATCTGTAGAGGCCGCAGACAGATTCCAGAGATTAGGAAGTGTCGGGGGGAGAGTCTAGAGAAGTGGGGAGTATGAAGGTCTCATCCATTGTCCGGTGGGAAGAGGCTTCTACTGTGTAAGTGCTCCGGATGAATGACTCTAAGCATGTATGAGTCCCATTTTTGATGGAAACAGGAGTGGTTGCACGACTATAATGCCAAGTTTAAGCATTCTTTGCGGTAAAGGTTGGTGAGTTCCCGCTTAACATCTGAAGTGGTAGGAGGTGTGGGGCAGATCCATTTCTTGAGGGTAGCTCTTCTGGCCACCATGAAGCAGGTAGAGAGCCATGCCTTGCTGCACTTTAAGGTCATTAGCTGTTGTCTGGGTTGACCTGTGTGGGAGCCCTCAAGGTATCCAAAAAGTAGTGGAAGGGGATCTTTGCTTGGTTGATACTCAGTAACAAAATTGGCAAAGCTTTCTAGTTGGTCTCAGAATCATGAGACATGAGGGCAGAGCCATAGTCTATGGGTTAGGGTAGGTCTGGGTTGCAGGCACCACTGACATTTTTATTTTTTTAATTGTTGTTGCTTAATTGTTCGATTTTTTTTATATGTTGTGTTTGTTAATCAACAGGTAATACAACTATAAAGAAAAAATTGCTGTGGTGATATTACTTGTAATGATATCACGTGCAGGACACACAAAACTCCCCCATTTTGTCACAAGTACGCCATGACAGTTCTAACGTAGGACAAAACCCCTCCCTCCTAATCCCCCCTCCCTTCAGTTTAGGAATCTCTGGGTCCCTTGACCCGGCTCCAAGAGGTCTGACTGTGTTTTGCCAGGCCTGATCAAACCAATAAATCAGACCCATTAAGAGACAGCACAGGATGCCTAAGATATGGATAGGCCACAATTCCCTTCAGGCAGCTGTGACCTTCCAGAGACCCTGAATCAACTTTAAAAGGTAAAAAGTTTACCCACATTTCATAACTCCAGATAGGAGCATGACATCTTAATAAAAAATATATATTTGAATGCTGAAATTCATCCCGACTAAAACGAACCCAAACGTCAATGAACTCAATTATAAGGGAACCCACTGATAGTTTATTCTCTTCCCAGGGTCACTGAAAGCGACAAGTCTGTTATGTTTAGACTTATTTTAATGCACTGTACCTGCTGAACTTGAATTCCTTAATGTGGAGTTTGCACGATAATCCTCTCCCGAGATATGGTTTTTATACTGCAAATTGCATATTAGGGAAGGTTGTTATTCCACGGTCCACCCTGGACAGCCCATGGGCCCTCCTTACCTATGTGAGTGGTCAGGGGTATATGGCCCCACCCCTTGGCCTTCGGAGAAAAAGGGAATAGACTGGACAGTGCTCAGTTCTCACCTTACCATCAAAGAATGAACATCCGAGAACCTGTGGACTCATCAACAAATCTCTGATTGATCACGGACATTTAAATGCAAGTAACTTTTCTCCCCCTTCCATTCTGTCTTATCTCTTTGCTGCTGTATATTATGTTTCTAATTGCTTTGTAACATCATTTTTTATGTAAATATTTTACAGCACCAATTTTGACCTTTTCATTATTAAACCTTATTCTGAAAAGTGTTACTCTGGTCCCTAAAGCTCTTAATGCAAGCCATAACAAACCTGTTCCTTTGAAGAGCGCTACTGTTTAGGATAACTCACCTGAATATCCCTGTGTGTGGTGACAGCGTGTGTTACAGGTGATTATTCTAAAATCATAATTGGTATTGCTAATTGTTGGAGACCTAACACTCCGGATCAAAGGTTAGTGGTGGCAGAGAAAGGATTGATTGCTTGAATTAGCCCGGTAACAATCAACGCTCTCAGGCGGCTGGCATTTAGACGGTGGTCCTGCAAGCTGGAGAATCTTTGTGCGGGAAGCAGCTGAAAGTGGTATTGTTACATTGGTGACAAGCACGGTGTGAGATCAAGGGGGTCCCCCAGTCGCCGAATACCCGCGTTCGTCACATTACTGACTGACTGTAAAAGTATTTTGATCTTGAGTTCCACTATTTCGTTTCCAGAGTTAAATTTGCCTATTGTGCTTTAACTAGAGTTGAGCGAACCCGAACTGTAAAGTTTGGGTTCGTACCGAACTTTGGGGTGTCCGGGACCCGGACCCGAACCCGGACATTTGAAAAAAAGTTTGGGTTCGGGTTCTGGGCTCAGGTATTTGATCCCGCCTGTTGAATAGCTGCAGGGCAGCCAATCAACAAGCATTTCACTGGTTTGCCCTTAGAAGCCATCACAGCCATGCCTACTAATGGCATGGCTGTGATTGGCCAGTGCATCATGTGACCCAGCCTCTGTATAAGCTGGAGTCACGTAGTGCTGCATGTCACATGCTCTCTGGCTAGGGTAGGGAGAGGATGCTGCCGGCGCTGTGAGGGACAGATTGCAGATATAATAACATCTCATCCTGCATTACAGAACGATCTGACTGGACTAGGTAGAGTCTACTGCTTAGAGGGACAGATTATTGTTCTAAAATCATCTCCTAGTTCTATAGGGAGAGGTTCCTGCTGGTGCTGTAAGGGACAGATTATTGTTCTAAAATCATCTCCTAGTTCTATAGGGTCAGGTTCCTGCTGGTGCTGTAAGGGACAGATTATTGTTCTATAATCATCTCCTAGTTCTATAGGGTCAGGTTCCTGCTGGTGCTGTAAGGGACAGATTATTGTTCTAAAATCCTTTTGCAGCCCTCTAGCACTTTCCAGGGCTTTTTTACAGTCATTTTTGTAATGAAAATTTCGGGTCCCCATTGACTTAAATGGGTTTCGGGGTCAAGCTCCGGTCAAGTTCGGTACCGAACCCGAACTTTTTCGCAAAAGTTTGGCCGAACCCACCGAACCCGAACATCCAGGTGTTCGCTCAACTCTAGCTTTAACGTCTAAAAGAAAAATTTACTTTTTTCTTTAAAAGTTAGTGGTGAGGTGCTGATTTAGTCAAATTAAATTTTGTGGCTTAATTATCGATTGTTACATCGTTTGTAGGAATTTCACTGAATCCTTGTTGCCTTTATATAGAAAACTCAGCAACAAAATTCGCTTTTATGTCATCATGATAAAAACAAACAAAAAAAAATACTGCAAACCATTGTAACAAAACATTTTATAAAATAAAATACAATATAATGCACAAAAATAAAGAAAAAATACACATCCTTTCCATTGTCTTTTTACTTTGCTATTTTTGCAATGTTTTTGTTCTTAGTGCAAAAGACAATGCTATATGCACTATAACAATAACACACACAAATAAACAAAACAAATGCTTAGAATAAAAACAAAATAAACAAAAAGAGCAATTGAAAGCCTTTTGAAGATGTAAAGGATAACTCTGCTTTCATGGAAAAAATATAGATAATAAAAAAAAATAATATCACATACAATTGCTACACAAGCCTTTTTACACAAGGAAAAATAGCAACTTAAAATAAGAAAGTATTTTATGGTTAAAAACAATACAATGAACAAAAATACAATTCTTTCCATTGTCTTTTTACTATTTTTAGGTTGCTATTTTTGCAATATTTTTGTTCTTAGTGCAAAAAACACATTAAATAACAATAGCATACACAAAAAATAAACAAAAAAAATGCTTAGAAAAAAAACACTCAAAAGCCATTTAAAGCCCTTTGAAGACTTAAAAGATAACACAATTTTCATGAAAATATAGATAATAAAAATATTAATATTGCATATACAATTGCTACACAAGCCATGTTGTAATTTAATGTTTTTAAAAAATTATCTTTCTTTTTTCAATCTGCAGCTGCTTATTTTTTCTGTAAAATTCAATGCAATGTGGCTTATTAAAATATTTGTTACCCCAACATTTCATATTCCTGATATGTGGCTGCTGTACCATGCACTTGTATGAAAAAGTCTCCTGTTCTCTTTGTATTGCTTCCTTTATTTGAAATCCCTTGTGATCCCACCGCTTTTCTATTGAAAACTGACCACGCTAAGCAGGAGAACACACCGTGGTCAGTTCTCTCGCTCTGCTCACTGTGTAGTCTCCTCCAATGATCAGACTTGACCCGACATTCCCCCGATGCACAGCCTTTCACTGGGAAGCTCAGTGTGCTGCTGCTCCTCCTCCCCCCAGCTCTTATGCAGCTGAGAACAGAGGGAATGCAATCACTTACTGTATAAATGAGGGGGGGGGGGAGTATTTATAATGTATATTTTATATTTACACAAAAATGGTTTGCCTTTCATTTCTATTTTAAACTGAATGGGTTGTTTTACAAGGTGTTTGTTTACAATCACTTTATTTCTTAGTTAACCCGAATCGGCCCTATTTAACCCCCTTTCTCCAGCACCTTTTCCTAATTTTTTTTTTTTTTTTGCTTTTTTTTTTAAAAATTATCATTATTTAAATATTTTTTCTTGTTTTTTTCTTGTGTTTCTTATTTTTTTTTTTTTGTGCTACATTAAAAACCGGGCAAAATTGTTTTACATTTCTATTTGTTGTACTTTATTTTTTTAGGAAAAAAACCATTTTTCTTAGTTTTTTTTTTGTGCAGAATCTCTCGCTTCTACTCTGCTTCCTGCTGCCTGGCACCTGTTCCTTCCCATCTAGACTCATTAGCTCTGGTACTGACAGGGCTGCAGTTAGAAATCCCAGGGCCCCATACAGCCTACCTTATAGTACCCCCCCCCCCCCACCAAAAGCGACTGAGGACATAGATTTATTATTTCCTTTCTCTACAGCCTAAGCTGAACAGATGAATGAATTGGAAGCACCCTGAAGCTTCCCGCTCATTCACAAACTGAAGCATAGTAACAGTTTACTTTGCTTCAGAGATGAATGGACACCGGAGTGATTGGTACTGATCACTCGCTGTGTTCATTCAGGAAAGGAAGGGGAGAGTAAATTATATATTTACTAGCCCCTCCCCCTGCTCTCCATCTTGAAACATCCCCGTGTGCCCGCAGCAGCTGCCGGTGGGAGAGGAGGGAAGCTGGCATTGCTGCAGGGGGAAGGGGCACACAGGGGGGCCTGGACAGCAGATGGAGGGAGTGCATGTGTTAGAACCAATCCCCCTGCAGTGCAACCAGAGCGGGAAAGAAGAGGAGAAGCTGGCAGTGCTGCAGGGGGAGGCAATAAGACCATACAGCATGACCTCCTGCTAAGCAGTTGCCTGGGCCCCCCTTTCAAACTTATGGGGCCCGGGCCCAGTACAGGGGGGCTGACTGTACTGCCTTATCAGTGGCCCTGCATACATGGTTTGAATCTCATAGTAAGTTGGCGGGTTACTCCCAGTCGGGGTAAGTAGTGATTTGTTCAGTAGGCCTGGTGTCTGATGGAGTCATCCTCAGGGTGGAATAAGACACATTGGCCGGGTTCATGGTTGTTGGGTCACGTGTGATGGGGCAGTTAGGAGTCGTTGCCCTCATTGGAGCGCATTCAACCTTCTTCTTTTTCCTCCTCTCTTCTCTTCGATGTCCACCAGATGAAGAATCAACTATGGTGGAATAATGCAGATGGGCAACCGCAGCATCTTTTACCTGGGGAGCCACAAGCTAACCACACACAGGAAATAAGAGAACAATTAGTAAAGGTGACACTATATTTATTTGGATAAACTAAACTGCATGTAAAGTCCAACAATGAAGATCCCTTATTTGTTGCCGTTTGTCCTGGTAAATATCCCATTGAAAGTGTTTTGCAGCCATGGCCCATCTGCTAGGGGTACACGGGCGCTGCCCCCTATATCCATGCGTCTGGCCCCCTGATCTACATACAGAGCACCGGGCACATGGATTCCAATGGAGGGGGTGTGTTCTTTTGAAGCACGTGATTAGAGCCAGAGGCTCTAATAGGCTTCAAAAAAGGGTGGGCGCTGCGCCCGATCCCACCCAGCTGTGTGACAATGGCAAATTAATATTCGCTATCGCCTCACTGATCCTACCCCCTGCCAATCAGAAAGCGAGTCTTGAGACCCGTCACCTGATTGGCTGAAAGGACAGGAGATCCTATTGGATGCTTAGGAGGAGGAGGGAGGAGGAAGCAGTGAGGAGAGCACACAGGAGCCTGCAGCCCACCCCCCATAGGAGGTCGCAACCCACTCACTGCCCACCGACTGTAGGAGCCCGCAATCCCCCCATAGGAGCCCACAACCCCGCCACTCGTAGGAGTCCGCAACAAGCTCGCTGCCCGCTGACTGTAGGAGCCTGCAATTCCCCCATAGGAGCCCACAACCCCGCCACTCATAGGAGCCTGCAACCCCACCATAGGAGCCCACAACCTCGCCACTCATAAGAGTCCACCACCCGCCCATAGGAACCCACAACCCCGCCACTCATAGGAGTCCGCAACAAGCTCGCTGCCCGCTGACTGTAGGAGCCCGCAATCCCCCTCCATAGGAGCCCACAACCCCGCTACTCATAGGAGTCAACAACAAGCTTGCTGCCCGACAACTGTAGGAGCCCACAACCCCCTCATAGGAGGCAACAACCTAGCTAATTGTAGGAGTCCGCAACAAGCTCGCTGCCCGCCGACTGTAGAAGCCTGCAATCCCCCCATAAGGGCCCACAACCCCGCCACTCATAGGAGTCTGCAACCCGCCCATAGGAGCCCACAACCCCGCCACTCATAGAAGTCTGCAACAAGCTTGCTGCCCGCCGACTGTAGGAGCCTGCAACCCCCCCCCCCCATAGGAGCCCACAACCCAGCCACTCGTAGAAGTCTGCAACAAGCTCGCTGCCCGCAACCCGCCCATAGCAGCCCACAACCTTGCCACTCATAGGAGTCCGCAACCTATCCGCTGCCCGCCTGTACAACCTAGATGGGGTAAGTGCAGGGGGGGTTGCCGCTGACCAACCGGGGGGGGGTCATTGTTTGCCTTCCCCCCCAAAAAAAGCCCACCAGCCGCCATCGGTGTTTTGTTATATTGGCTTGATAAGTACAGAAAATACCTCTTGTCAACTGTGATCAGTTAACGGCCTTAAACGCCCTCCTCAATTACCTTTGTGGACTGCAAAACCCCTCCTATGTTATGGAGAAGAGGAGAAGGAGAGGTGTTTTGTAGCCCCGGTGCACTTCTTGTCTTAGGGTCACAATGCCGCTCCTCTGTAGATGCAGTAGAAGGAGTGAGCGTTGTCTTCCTAGGCCCAGAAGATCTTACTGTCAGGACCTCCAGGAAAAAATAAAGGAGAAAAAAAGCCTGAGAGAAGAAAACTAAGGCAGCAAATACATCTAGGAACAGTTATCTTACATCATTATTATTTGGTTTACATACAAGTTGTTGCAAAGGGAGAAGTTTTTCTTTAAACCTTCATTTATTCTCTGTGTGTAAACCAAACCCCCCTCCCCCCTTCCCTTATACTTACCTAAGCACAATCCCAACCCAGCGCTGTGCCTGGGAGCATCAGCTCTCTCTCTCCTCACTGGACGTGGAGTCAGCAATGGGAACCATTGTTGCGAATCACAGCCAGTGATCAGAGAGCAGGGGCGGGGCCGAGCAGCACCCTGGGTGCCAATGAACACACACAGTGTGGTTTGTGGTCTAGCCCCCACAAGTGCCCCCGTAGCAAACATCTCGCTATGGGGACACTTGGCAGGGGGTAGAAGCCAGGAGCACCGGCGGGGGATCCGAGAAGGGAAGGATCAGGGCTGCTCTGTGCAATACCATTGCACAGAGCGGGTAAGTATGACATGTATGTTATTTAACCACTTCGCCACCAGGCCAATTCTGGCACTCCTCTCCTACATGTAAAAATCATCATTTTTTTGCTAGAAAATTACTCAGAACCCCCAAACATTATATATATATATATTTTTTAGCAGAGATCTTAGGGAATAAAATGGCGGTTATTGCAACTTTTTATGTCACGCGATATTTGCGCAGCAATTTTTCAAACGCATTTTTCTTTTGGAAAAAAAAAAGTTTCATGATTTAAAAAAAAAAAACAGAACAGTAAAGTTAGCCCAATTGTTTTCTATAATGTGAAAGAGGATGTTACGCCGAGTAAATAGATGCCCAACATGTCACGCTTTAAAATTGCGGCTACTTGTGAAATGGCGCCAAAATTTGGTACTTTAAAATCTCCATAGGTGACGCTTTAAAACATTTTACTGGTTACATGTTTAGAGAAAGAAGAGGGTGAAACGGCACTCCACGAACAATGATAAGCTTGCTGTTTATTGGTCAGGCAAATACAGGTAAGACGTAGACGCGTTTCACTCGTACAATACGAGCTTAATCATTACGATTAATGATTAATGATTAAGCTCGTATTGTACGAGTGAAACGCGTCTACGTCTTACCTGTATTTGCCTGACCAATAAACAGCAAGCTTATCATTGTTCGTGGAGTGCCGTTTCACCCTCTTCTTTTCCTATGGACATGGCGGCGAGCCAAGAACGGCACCCGGACACACAACAGATTTCCTCTCCACCAGCTTGAGCGGTGCACTCCTCTTGTTTGTACATGTTTAGAGATACAGAGGAGATCTAGTGCTATAATTATTGCTCTCATTCTAACGCACGCGGCGATATCTCACATGTGTGATTTGAACACCGTTTACATATGCAGGCACGACTTACGTGTGCGTTCGCTTCTGTGGGCGAGCTCGCAGGCACGGGGCGCTTTAGATTTTTTATTATTATTATTTATTTTACCTTTATTTTTTTATTTTTACACTTTCTCTTTACATTTTTGTTTTGATCACTTTTATTCCTATTACTAGGAATGTAAACGTCCCCTGTGATAGGAATATTGCGTGACAGCAGAGATATGAAGTCAATAAGACCCCAAATCTCTCCTCTAGGCTGGAAAGACCGAGATCAGAAAAAAAACAGCGATCTCGTTCTTTTCAGCCAAGTTCACCGGCAATGTTTACATCACGTGACTTCATACGTCGCCCAAGGCGCATAGAGATGACTGGTCACCATCTGGTCATCGGTCATCTCTATGCTCAACTTCCGCCGGCGACGGATCTGTTCTCTGGGCCGCCAATGGCCCGGGCGGCCCGGGAGAAGAACCGGAGGGCGACGGGAGGGGGGGGTACGTCCTCTCCCGTTGCCGCTATGATCGTTCTTATGGTGCAGAGAATCGGCGGTGGTATCTGATATCTGAATGATGCATGAAGGTGCCAGCATCATTCAGATATCAGTGCTAAAAGGCAAGGACGTCTTTGGACGCCCGGCGGTCGGCAAGTGGTTGAATTAAAAAAAATGTAACATTTATAATCACTTTAAGAGGTCTTTTTATAATTTTTTTTTATTTTCCTATGATCATCAGCCCCATCTAATGGCCATATTACGGTATTTTTTCTAAAATACAACAATCAGGAAAATACAGCATTATGGCCACCAGATGGAGGTGACAATTATATGAAATAAATATTTTAGGCAAAATACAGGGATCATTCATGAAGGCTAAGCAACCCCATAGTGTTGGCCCAGTACTATATGCTTATAACTAAAGAGATTGTGTAACCCAGAGATTCTTCAACAGTGACAAGGACTTCTGACGGGTTTGGAGGGTTGTCTGCCATTATACACCTTTATAATAGTTTTATCAAATTAAAAAAAAAATTGCATATAAAATTAATTAATTAATTGTTTCAAAATAATTACAGGGTACATAGTTACAGTACATAGGTAATCTGGTTGAAAAGACCATCCAGTTCAATCCAAAAAAAAAAAGAAATAAAACACACACACGGTGTTTACTTTATATTAAATTATATATATTTGTATTAAATTAGAAGAATAAATTATAACTATTTTGTATATTATTCAAGTTTTATAGATTTAATGTATGATCTGCATCACCAATCCCACTCACCCCGCCCCCCCCCCCCCAGGAGCAACTACACTGTAAATAATCGCAAATGAATAAAATAAATAAGATATAAAATGTATTATACATTCAAAGTGAACCTGTGCCAAGACTATACACGTTAAATTATTAACATTAAAGCGGAGGTCCGAGGGCTAAAAAAAAAAAATTAAAAGTCAGCAGCTACACATACAGTAGCTGCTGACTTTTAATATTAGGACACTTACCTGTCCTGGGGTCCAGCGATGTCGGCAACCGCCGCCGATCTTCGGATCGGGGGACGGGTGCAGCCGCCTCCATCGCGGGTAAGGGAACCCGGACGTGTAAGCAGTACAGCTTCACGCCGGGCACCTTACTGCGCATGCGCGAGCTCTGCCGCGCTCTGCTACTGGCCAGGCGGCCAGAAGCAGAGCGAGCAGGGAGGGGGGAGCCGGGCTGCTGACGTCAGCGGCCGCGTCCGCCGGCCAGAGCTCCCGGAAGTGTGGAAAAGGACACCTGTCTAAAGACAGGCGTCCTCTTCCCCCTCCCCCCCGAAAGGTGCCAAATGTGACACCTGAGGGGGGGAGGAATCCAACCAGCGGAAGTTCCACTTTAGGGTGGAACTCCGCTTTAAGTTCTGAACATTAAAGGCACTTTTTGACCAAGCCCTTATCCACCTCTGTAGCTATAGCTATTTTGGAGAAATTAATGTTCAAATTTACAACAGAAGCTCTGAAATGTTATCTCTCCTCTCCCATCCTCTACGGAGGACAGAATCTTGGCAGCCTGACCAGGGGCAGACTGACAACCAATGGGACCCCCGGGGCAATAGGAGATCATGGGACCCCCTTGTGTCCCTGTCCACACTCAAGCCACACAAACTACCACCTACTTATTGCACTGCGCCCACATTACATACGTTCGCCCATACCCCTTTAGCTGCAGTGTCAGCAGCTGAGGATGCCCACTTGCTGCAGTAGGAATTATACCCCTGTTGCTTTTGGTGGGTCATCAAGACCCATTCAAGTGAATGGGTCCCACTCTGCAAACACCCTGCAACTATGTGCAATGCCTGCAGTTGCAGCATGCTAGTGTGGGGTCCAAGGGGTTAAAGCAGGCAAGTTTGTGTGGCTTGAGTGTGGACAGGGACACAAGAGGGCCCCATGATCTCCTATTGCCCGGGGGTCCCATTGGTTGTCAGTCTGCCCATGGTCAGGCTGCCAAGATTCTGTTCTCTGCCCCTGAGCCTTACAGACTCTTAATGGAAAAAGTCAATGAGTGCTCTAAACCAGTGGTTCTCAACCTCAGTCCTCAAGTACCCCAAACGGGCCATTTTTTCAGGTTTTCCTTTACTTTGCACAGCTGCTTTAAATCAATATCAATGACAGGGTATTGATAAGAGCTATTTTATCTAAGGGAAGTTCCCAAAACATGGCCCGTTGGGGGTATTTGAGGAATGAGGTTGAGAACCACTGGTCTAAGCTGTTAGAAACAGACTGACACTGACATCAGAGCCTTTGTTGTGACCATTGAGGATCATTGAGGATGAATTACTTCAACGTGCATGCAGCTAAAGAGGTATGGCTTGTTGTAAAGATTTTTTACAACTTGTAAAAGATGCCCTGTGAAGGAAGGCCTGATAAGAATATGTAATAGCACTTGCTTTGCTTGATTCCATGTTCCCAGGCTTCCACTCACTCCCTTGGTGGTGTTCTTGGGTTCCTTCTAAGTTGCATTGCAGACAATGACATCACAGGTGCCTGTCCTTTAAATGGGCTGCACCTACAGTATTTAAAGGCCCTGCAGCTGTGAGGTGCCCAACCAGCACTTCTGCTTGTTTCCAAACTTGGTGTTCCAACTCTGATTCTCTCTTTGGATCCACTTGTCTGATGCCTGCCCTGACACCTGGCCCATATTTTGGTTCTTCTTCATCTCTATTGTGTTCCAGCCTGTTCTGGTGATGTCCACAGTCCCACTGCCTGGCCTGGCTCATAACTTATCCAGTATGCTCCAGTGTGGAGATCTGCAGTACCGCTGGCCAGTCTGGTCCACTGTTTGCTCTTGCTCCTTGTTCCGGCCTACTTTGATGTGCTCTGCAATTGTAGTCCCACTCCACAACGCGGAAACCTTTCTACACCACTGTCACTAGAATTCCCCTGCGTTCATGCAGCTATGCTAGAGGGTTAGTCCCCAAACGTAAGAGCTGGGTAAACTTAGAGGTTGCAATCAGGGGTCAGCATGCAGTCCAAACCTCCATCAGAGGGCCCCCGGCAGAACACTGGGTGGCCCTTAGACTCCAAGCCCCTTTAATATTACCACCAGGTTCTTGTTTTTAAAGTGTAGCTCTAGGGATAAAAAAAACATTTTTTTTGTGCAGAAACTCTCACATCTACTCTGCTTCCTGCTGCCCGGCTCCTGTTACTTCCCATCTGTTGTGTAATATTTCATATGCATATCACGATTTTTACAATATGTACATTGGTGTACATAGGTCATGATTTAGGTCCTAACACAGCTGGCAGGCAAGCTGCACTACATGCAGGGGGTTGTGGAATGTAGAGTGGGTGGTCAATCTTCAAAGGGATAGTACAAAAAGTATTAATTGATGCTAATTAGCTTTGAAGGGCTTCATTATGGCTTGTTTATCTGGTAAACAATAATGTGCGCTTAGAATAACCCCCCAGTGTGAGACTAGCACTTAACCACTTCAGCCCCGGAAGGATTTCACACTTTAGGACCAGAGCACTTTTTGCGATTCGGCACCGCGTCGCTTTAACTGACAATTGCGCGGTCGTGCTGCGTTGTACCCAAACAAAATTTGCGTCCTTTTTTTCCCACAAATTCAGCTTTCTTTTGTTGGTATTTGATCACCGCTGCGTCATTTCTGATCGCCGCTATAATCAAAAGAAGAGCGACAATTTTGCCAAAAAAAAAAAACTAATTTCTTACTTTTTGCTAAAATGCAAATCCAAAAAAAAAAAAATATATAAAAAAAAATGTTTTCATCAGTTTTGGCCGATTAATATTCTTTCTCATATTTATGATACAAAAAATCTCAATCTGCGTTTATTGATTGGTTTGGGCAAAAGTGGCCGCGTTTACGGATGATGAGAATTCATTTCTGCGGTTTTTATTTATTTATTTGTTTTTTTACTAGTAATGGCGGTGATCTGCGATTTTTAGCGGTACTGTGATATTGCAGCGGACATGTCGGACCATTTTGACACTTTTTTGGGACCATTGGCATTTATACAGCGACCAGTGCTATAAAAATGCACTGATTACTGTGTAAATGCCATTGGCAGTGAAGGGGTTAACCTGGGGGGCGCTCTAAGGGTTAACTGTGTTCCCTGGGCGTGTTCTAACTGTGTCAGTGTTTGACTGGCAGGGGAAGGGGAGTGATCACAGCTTCCATATAGAGGAAGGCTGTGATCACAGCCCTTCCCCCTCTCACAGAACGGAGATCCGTGTTTACTTACACGGACCTCCGTTCTTTCACTGTGGGGGGGGGCATCGTGGGTAGCCGGCGGAGATCGAGTCCGCCGCACCCGCTCCTTGGACCCCCCCCCTGAACACAGTGGGCGCGCCTCAGGCGGCGCGCGCGTGCTCACAGTGCATCATATCGCCATCGTATGACGGCGGTTTGCGATATCGAGCCACCTTGACGGCAAGTGGTTAAAGTGGACATTCAAGCTGGTAGGGTCAGTTCACATTTTCTCCATGAACATGAGGGCACAGGTCTAGATATGGTCTAGTTGGAATGGGACTCTGGCTACTGTTCCTTGTAATATTTACTCTGTTGGATTTTGATCATCTGGTGCAAGCATTAAGAACTTTGTTCTGTCTGAGGTCAATTAATGCTACTCTCTGGAAGAACCGGTTGATTGCTGTGGGAACAACTAGAATAATTATAACTAATAACAATCATTCCTCCACTACTTCATCACTACACCATCTAGCCTGATTAGTTTGGGTACTGAGGCATCAAAAGTCCAGGGCTCTGATGAACCGGTACGGCGTACCGTATGGAGATGAGAAAAGTCCATGGAAAGTCAGAAGGTCTTCTCTACATACTTAGTCAGGTAAGGGAATGAGAAAGTATTGAAGTTAATTCAGTTGGCATTGAAAGCAGGCAATTAAAAAATGTCTGCAATGGCATCCTACATATTTCTGTCCTCCATGAAAGTGGTTGTAAACTCTTTTACACCACTTGTACCTACAGGTAAGTCTATAATAAGGCCTATAATAAGACTTACCTGTAGGTACTGTGAATATCTCCTAAACTTGCACAGTTTAGGAGATATTCAGAGTGCATGCAGCTGGTGCAGCATGCGCTCTGAAGGTCCAGCTTACGGAAATGGTGGCTCCCGCGCGGGAGTGACGTCATCGCAGCTCCGGCCACTTACATCCCTAAAGCCCGCAAACCCATAAGAAACACCAGGGAACATGTCAGCCCTCCCAGCTCGTCACTGGAAGGGTTTCGTTCTAAGGTAAATATTTCTTAATGTGCTAGTATGTGATGCATACTAGCACATTATACTGTTGTCTTACAGGTTGGTTTTTTAATTAATATTCTTCAGTGGCTTACAAGCGCTTTAATACAGTAGATGAAGAAAATGTGGTGGTCATTATTTTTGCCATTTTATGGTCTGGTGCAGTATGGAGTATCTGGGGTGGATCGATGTGTAAGAGCTCTTCCACTAACCTGTGTATGTGGAGGTCTATCTCTGCACTCAGCAGGTGGTGTCTGGGATCCTGTGGGGATAAATAGAACTTTTATTATTGAGAATATAACCAATAAAGCAGTGGCAGAACTACCAGGGTTGCAAAGGTTGCACTTGCAACCAGGCCCTGGCATTCTGCCACCACGGGGTGTCCCAAGATGGCAAGAAGGGGGTCAACTTCAGGACCATAAGGCTCAGTTCACACTGAAGAAACCCCAAAGTTCTTCAACTTGCTTGCGATTTCCTTGTGATTTTTAAGATTTACATTGCAGTCTATGGCATGCAAATCGCAGCAAATTTGCAGAAAAGTGCAGGAACTTTTTTTTTTGTTACTGCAGCTTAGGTCACATTGATAAAGACGGCACCCTTGCAAAATCTGGTGCAGCTATGCATGATATCCGATCAGCTGCTAACTTCAGCTTGTTCAATTAGGGGGAAAGGGGCCCGGGACAGATGGAAAGAGTCCTGGCAGTCAGGGGGGCCCTTCATGGTTTCAGGCACCGGCATCCTTATGGTTCTAGTTATGCCTCTGCAATAAAGAGCCAGTTTTCTCCTCACCTCTTCTAGCCACACATTTCCAGTACAGCGCCAGAGCCAACACCACCAACAGGACGAGGGGTATCACAGCGTACAGGTAACGGTAATCATTATTATCAGGATCTTTATCATTTGGAGTGGCTGAAAAATAGAGAATAATTGTATAATAGTTAATGATTAAATAAAATAATCTACTAACATACCGATATTTGTTTTAAAAAAATTTGTTATGGGATTGCAGATCAGTAGCTTAGCAGTTATCATCGTGACCTTGTAGAGTGTTTATGACTGTGGGGGAGGGGACATTAGAGTGTAAGTTCCTCTGGTACAGAGACTGATGTGACTGGCTCAGTGATCTCTGTACAGCACTGCGGTATATGTCAGAGCTATATAAATGTATAATAATAATAGTGTGTGACTGTGGGGGAGGGGACATTAGAGTGTAAGCTCCTCTGGTACAGAGACTGATGTGACTGGTTCAGTGATCTCCGTACAGCAATGCGGTATATGTCAGAGCTACAGTCAGGTCCATAAATATCGGGACAGTGACACAATTCTAATCTTTTTGGCTCTATACACCACCACAATGGATTTGAAATGAAACGAACAAGATGTGCTTTAACTGCAGACTTTCAGCTTAAATTTGAGGGTATTTACATCCAAATCAGGTGAACAGTGTAGGAATTACAACAGTTTGTATTTGTGCCTCCCACTTTTTAAGGGACCAAAAGTAATGAGACAATTGGCTGCTCAGCTGTTCCATGGCCAGGTGTGTGTTATTCCCTCATTATCCCATTTACAAGGAGCAGATGAAGGGTCCAGAGTTCATTTCAAGTGTGCTATTTGCATTTGGAATCTGTTGCTGTCAACTCTCAATATGAGTTCCAAAGAGCTGTCACTATCAGTGAAGCCATCATTAGGCTGAAAAAACAAAACAAACCCATCAGAGAGATAGCAAAAACATTAGCTGTGGCCAAATGAATTGTTTGGAACATCCTTAAAAAGAAAGAAGGTACCGGTGAGCTCAGCAACACCAAAAGACCCGGAAGACCACGGAAAACAACTGTGGTGGATGACCGAAGAATTCTTTCCCTGGTGAAGAAAACACCCTTCACAACAGTTGGCCAGATCAAGAACACTCTCCAGGAGGTAGGTGTATGTGTGTCAGAGTCAACAATCAAGAGAAGACTTCACCAGAGTGAATACAGAGGGTTCACCACAAGATGTAAACCATTGGTGAGCCTCAAAAACAGGAAGGCCAGATTAGAGTTTGCCAAACAACATCTTAAAAAGCCTTCACAGTTCTGGAAGAACATCCTATGGACAGATGAGACCAAGATCAACTTGTAGCAGAGTGATGGGAAGAGAAGAGTATGGAGAAGGAAAGGAACTGCTCATGATCCAAAGCATACCACCTCATCAGTGAAGCATGGTGGTGGTAGTGTCATGGCGTGGGCATGTATGGCTGCCAATGGAACTGCTTCTCTTGTATTTATTGATGATGTGACTGCTGACAAAAGCAGCAGGATGAATTCTGAAGTGTTTGAGGCAATATTATCTGCTCATATTCAGCCAAATGCTTCAGAACTCATTGGGCGGCGCTTCACAGTGCAGATGGACAATGACCCGAAGCATACTGCGAAAGCAACCAAAGAGTTTTTCAAGGGAAAGAAGTGGAATGTTATGCAATGGCCAAGTCAATCACCTGACCTGAATCCGATTGAGCATGCATTTCACTTGCTGAAGACAAAACTGAAGAGAAAATGCCCCAAGAACAAGCAGGGACTGAAGACAGTTGCAGGAGAGGCCTGGCAGAGCATCACCAGGGATGAAACCCAGCGTCTGGTGATGTCTATGCGTTCCAGACTTCAGGCTGTAATTGACTGCAAAGGATTTGCAACCAAGTATTAAAAAGTGAAAGTTTGATTTATGATTGTTAATCTGTCCCATTACTTTTGGTCCCTTAAAAAGTGGGAGGCACAAATACAAACTGTTGTAATTCCTACACCGTTCACCTGATTTGGATGTAAATACCCTCAAATTAAAGCTGGAAGTCTGCAGTTAAAGCACATCTTGTTCCTTTCATTTCAAATCCATTGTGGTGGTGTACAGAGCCAAAAACATTAGCATTGTGTAGATATCCCAATACTTATGGACCTGACTGTATATACATGTATAATAATAATAATAGTGTGTGACTGTGGGGGGAGGGGACATTAGAGTGTAAGCCCCTCTGGTACAGAGACTGATGTGACTGTGGGGGAGGGGACATTAGAGTGTAAGCTCCTCTGGTACAGAGACTGATGTGACTGTGGGGGAGGGGACATTAGAGTGTAAGCTCCTCTGGTACAGAGACTGATGTGAGTGGCTCAGTGATCTCTGTACAGCACTGCGGTATATGTCAGAGCTATATAAATGTATAATCAATAAATAAATAGTGTAGAGCAACTAGCAACAATGTATCAATCATAAAAATGAATACATGTGAGTAACTGTGCATCAATGTGTCCTTTTCACATTTTTTGATTAATTATTAATTTCACTTTATTATGTATAATAATACTTTTAACAGTATGTTAGAGATACAGTATATAAATGTGTAACAGTAATAAAAGCAATTATAAATGTTGTCATAGTGTCAGGGATATTAGAGTGTAAGCTCCTTTGGTGTGCATACCTCCCAACTGTCCCTGATTTCGAGGGACTGTCCCTCATTTGGAGCAATGTCCTTCCGTCCCTCATTCCTCCTCATTTGTTCCTCATTTTGGTCTGATCCATAGAGTTGTATATAAAATGCACTTTTTATCCTTCAAAAAGTGTTTCCCAGTGCTAAATCTTCCACCCAATTACTAATTTGCTGCAGTTGTAAACTTCAAAAGCCAGTATAAAGGAATAGTAGCGGTAAAAATAAAGCACTTGTGGGTTTAACTAATGATTTTTGTGTATAATTCTCCTTTAAGGGGGCGTGGCAGGGGGTGTGTCCTATGCCTACATATATTTGCTAATAGATGTCCCTCGCTCCCATCTCAAAAAGTTGGGAGGTGTGGGTGTGATGTGATTTGTTTATTGATTGCACTCCTAGTCTGCTATGTTCCTCACCTGAGACGGTCAGATTTGTCCCTTTCCCATAGTGAACACGGATCTTCTCCTCCACTGTGCAGGTATAAAGTCCGCTGTCATTGGGTGTAATGGAGGAGATGGTGAGAGAGTTGGGGGTGACCGTCACCCGGGAGGAGTTCTCCAGGTAGGAAGGATTCCAGGATCTATTCACAGACCAGAAATAGTGAACAATCTCTACCTGCCCAACTTCACAGGACATCCGGGCCGTGTCACCAGTAGACAGGGTAAGAAATGGAGGATCCTGGGTCACCGAGTGGACACCTGTGAGAAGAAAGTTTGAACCCTTTTTTGTTATGGTTGTCTTTATTTTATAATTCATTATATAATGATAAGTGTTAATAAAATCGCTTCTAGATTGTCCTCTCCACACCCTGAGCTGATCTGAGTTATTCACCTTTAGTGAGAGAAAAAAAGGACAGCACCAATCGGGCGTTGCTAGGGGGTGGCTATTGGGGCTATAGCCCCGAGTCTCTTACCGGGTGGGTGCAGTTCTGCAATTTGCAGGTATGTCTCGGTCCGGAATGCAGGAGGCAGGGGCAGACTGAGCTGTGGTAGCATGGGCTCCGGCTCGGCCCTCACCTCCACCTGATGTATGGGGAGGCTCTCTGGGTACCCTGATGTATGGGGAGGAACTCTGGGGACCCTGATATATGGGGAGGAACTCTGGGGACCTTGATGTAAGGTGGGGCTCTCCGTGGACCCTGATGTAAGGAAGGGGCTCTCTGGGGACCCTGATGTAAAGAAGGGACTCTCTGGGGACCCTGATGTAAGGAAGGGGCTCTCTGGGGACACTGATGTAAATGGGGGGGCTCTCTGTTGACCCTGATGTAAGGAAGGGGCTCTCTGGGGACCCTGTTGTAAGGAAGGGACTCTCTGGGGACCCAGATGTAAGGAAGGGGCTCTCTGGGGACCCAGATGTAAGGAAGGGGCTCTCTGGGGACACTGATGTAAATAGGGGGGCTCTCTGGGGACCCTGATGTAAGGGGGATCCGCACTCAGAAAGGTAACGATGTTTATTTATATATATATATACACACACACACGCAAACAGGTATATTATATATATGTGTATGCCCGCTCAAGCGTTTGATTCTACTTTGCTGCTATGGGCTCTAGCCCCAGATCTTTTGTAGAACTAGCAACGCCCCTGGCACCAATGTTCATGTCGAGAGTCCAAAATCCTTTATTGTTAAAGACAACTGATGCATTTCAGGGACCGACAATCCGTCTTCATCAGGGCTTGGAGAATGTAGCATAAAGGTGATGGTCTCAACAAAAAGCTCCTGGATATAACTGACTGGAGAAAGAACTGAAATGCAATTGAACCGGCTCTACAGCTATCACTACTCCATAGAGGAAAAGTTTCCCGAAAGGATGCTGGGTGTGTCCCCTGACCAAAGGGGTATTTAAGCTCCAGCCTTTGAAGTGGTTGGTTCTGTGTCTTCAAACCAGCTACCTGCAATGAGCAAGAGCTATAATACTGAATTGTGTTCCCTGTTGTTGTTGACCATCCTCTCATCTCCTGCCTTGTCTACTGCCTTTATTGTTGCCACACGGGAATTATTCTGCGAGAATTCCATACCTGGCAGACTGGGTCACGTATATTCCTCAGAAAACAAGTTTTGTTTTAAAAGGTACCCATAAGGATCATCTGGTGCTTTGATCACAACCCTTTTTAGCATTTGGGGTCAATACAAACCATTCTTAACTGTCTAAATCTGCACACTGGTCTCCGGAGAATAAAATATCTGAATGAGTTTCATAACCAAGATCCCGAAAAAAAAGCTCCTTCAGTCCATGAGCGACATTTCAAACCAAACCTGCCATCTTATTGTTTGTTCTGAATTTGAGAAAGAGGCGGATTTAGCTTGAAGTATCTCTCATGTCCTGAAGGAGCTTTTCTTTCTTGCTGTCGGTCTTTAAACAAATTACAATTAACCCCTTCCTTACTGGGCACTTAAACCCCCCTTCCTGCCCAGACCATTTTTTGGCTTTCAGCGATGTCGCATTTTGAATGAGAATTGCTCGTTCGTGCGACGTTGTACCCAAACTACATTTATATCATTTTTTTCCCCACAAATAGAGGTTTTTTTTGGTGATATTTGATCCCCTCTGCGTCAATTCTGATCGCCGCTATAAACAAACAAAGAGAGATGATTTTGAAAAAAACCCAATATTTTTTCCTTTTTGCTATAATAAATATCCCAAAAAAATTAAAAAATAAAAATGATTCAACGGTTTTGGCCGATATATATTCTTCTACGTATATTGATTGTTTTTTTTTTTACTAGTAATGGCGGCAATCTGCGATTTTTATCGGGACTGCGATATTGTCGGACTTTTTTGACACTTTTTTGGGACCAATGACATTTATACAGCGATCAGAAATTTAAATGTCCACTGATTACTGTATAAATGTCATTGGCAGTGAAGGGGTTAACCTGCAGGGGGCAGTGAAGGGGTTAACTATGTTCCCTGGCTGTGTTCTAACTGTGGAGGGGCGGGGCTGGTTGGGACATAACAGATCTAACTGATCCCAGTGACAGAGATCAGTAGATCTGGTATGTCCCCTTCAACAGAACGGAGAACCGCCATCTTTACAACGGCGGTTCCCCGTTCTGCAGGTCTGACAGGGGATTGCGGGTCTCGGGCGGACATCGAGTCCGCCCGACCCTCGGGCACGGCCACGCAGCGTGTGGCAGGCGCGTGCGCGCACCGCTGCCGGCTGTGAGTGCGCGCCAGGAGCGCGCACATGGCCAGGACGTCCATGGACGTCCACCCGGCATTTCAGATCCACGCTGGAGCCGTACTTTGGCTATAGCGTGGATCTGGACGGGTTAAATAATAATTTAAAAAAATTGGGATACCTGTGTGCAGATTGTGACTTATGAGTAGTGTTGGACGAACGGCTCGGCCAGAGCATGAGTTAAGGTCGAAAATTTGCTCTTCGCCCGTTCAGCGAGCACCCGAATTGTTGGGGTGTTTGACCATTTGTTTGGCCCGTCGAGCACCCCACAATGCACTGCGCACCGCACAGTGCATTGGAAGCCCTGATTGGCTGAAGCAATTAAGGCTTTGCCCAATCAGGGCACATTACACTGTCAGAGCCATAATTGGAGAAAGTAATGATGACTGTGCCCAATCATGGCTCGTTGCTAATAGACCCACCACACACTATAAAAGGTTCCTTCCCAGAGCAGCCATTTGTAGTTTGATATTGGCATGGAGAGAGAGATAGAACAGGGCTCTGTTCAGTGCTACTAGATAGACAGTTAGGGGTTGATTTACTAATCTGGTGCAGCTGCACATGGTAGCCAATCAGCTTCTAACTTCAGCTTGTTCAATCAAGCTTTGACAACAAATCCTGGAAGCTGATTGGTTTCTTTGCAGAACTGCGCCAGATTTTGCACTTTTCAGCTTTAGTAAATCAACCCCTTAGTGTGCTATTGTGATTCTATTGTCAGTGTAGAATATCAGTTTAGTGTGAACCTAGAGTGCAGTGTGAGTGTAGTGCGACCGTTCATTTTTACTGTGGTGTCAGTGCACTTTTACTGCTGTATATTGCAGTGCGTCAGTGCAGTTTTACTGCAGTATATTGTAGTGTGTCAGTGGAGTGTGTCTGTGTAGTGTAAGTCCTCAAGTTAAAGTGCACCAAACACCACTTCTAGTGTTGAGCGAACCCGGACTGTAACGTTCGGGTCCGTACCGAACTTTCGGGTGTCCGTGGCACGGACCCGGACCCGGACATTTCAAAAATCGTTCGGGTTCGGTCCGGGGTTCTGCTATTTTACTCCACGTGTTGAGAAGCTGCAGGGCAGCCAATCAACAAGTGTTTCACTGGTTTGCCCTTAGAAGCCATCACAGCCATGCCTACTAATGGCATGGCTGTGATTGGCCGGTGCATCATGTGACCCAGCCTCTTTATAAGCTGGAGTCACAGTGCTGCAGTCACATGCTCCTTGGGTTAGTGTAGGGAAAGGTAGCTGACTGCGTGAGGGACAGAATTGAGACATTTTAAGACCTGATCCTGCATCCTGAGATAGATTACTTTACTACTGCTGTCTGTGCTGTTGCTCTGAGGACAGATAGCAGAAATTAGAGATTT
>BLSH010277737.1:138434-152479 GCA_018402905.1 Glandirana rugosa | reverse complement strand
GTGAGACCGTCGCCGTCCCCTGACGTGTGAACAGAGACGAACGCACTGTCTCCTACTACTCCTACTTCTTCCAAATCATTCGGTCAGGTGGTGGAGGAGACGTACGACACCGACCTATCGTTTGAGTGATTTGTCTCCTTTACTACGGGACGGACTCCTGACTGGTGGTGCAGGTGGAAACGGACTCCTGTTTATACAACGACCGGGGGAATGTCACGGTACCCTTGTAGACGGAGAGGAACCGGAGGGTCTGTACTGCCCCCCACGAATAATGGTTTTACCCCTTTACACATGAGCGTTGTCCGTGCGATCGTTCGGGTTCCGTCCGGACCCGGACCCGGACTTTGTCCCGAAGTTCGGACGGACCAGCAGAACCCGAACTTCCAGAGGTTTGCTCAACTCTAACCACTTCCCATTGTTTAAAGTGCATCCGAGTACACATTTCCCCATTTTGGTAATAAGCACCCCCCGTCATGTCTGGGAGGCCAAGGAGAGGCAGATGTTCCCATGGCACTGTAAGGGGGCCAGCAACATATTTGTCCTCAGGCAAAGGTGGACGTGGTGGTCAGTCCTCAGGCAGGGCATCATTTCCTCTGTTTAGTGAGTTTGCTATCCAGCCACAGCATGCAGAGGAGGTGGTGGACTGGCTTACTAAACCTTCTTCATCCTCATCATCCTCTGTCACGCAAGCAGAGACAAGTGTGCAGTCCCCTGCCGCTGCCAGAGTGGCTAAACCTGCCTCCTTGTCCACAGCCATTCCTGCCATAGCCCCAACATCAGCCATGGAGGAGTCAGCTGAGTTATTTGCCCACAGCATCAGCCACTTGCTCCTTGATGATGCACAGCCATTACTGGATTCAGATGTTGGTTCTGAGGTTGAAGATGACAGGAACATGAGCCTAGAGCGAAGGGAGAACACTGGTAGACAAGTTGGCATTCATGTTCCCCCATGAACTTGGGCCTGAGTGTACTATCATTTGGCTTCTTCACATAAGGCATGCTTACTGTGGTGCAAAGCGTTGTTATTTCCATCCAAAGTCTGCCAAAGAGGCACTACATTGTGGCCTCATCATACAGACTGGCTCCCTAAGCTGTTGTTTACAAAATAAAGAAAGCTTGCAGAGAAAATCAATTTAAATGTCATTTTTTTCTTCATAAATGTCAGTTTTGCTCCAGCAGGTTCTATACACGGTACAGATGTGCCACTTTATAAGCAGACTAAGGGGACCCCCCAGGCACTATATTTTAAGGGATTTTTAAATTTTAATATTTGACTTTAAGCGTCATTAAAATCACTGCTCCTTTTCAAATGATGGTTTTTACAAACTTTTTTTTCATTGATACATGTCCCCCAGGCCAGTACCCTGACCCCCATACCCAATAACTTGCAAATAAGTCTTCAAAATGGGCAATTTTGATTTTTCCAGTTCGGTTCCCATAGACTTCAATGGAGTTCGTTGTTGGGCTCTGATGTTCGAAAGTTCTGGTGCGAACCAAACAAGGGGTCGTTCCGCCCATCTCAACACTTATGAGCATATTACTCTGTGAACAGCATTGAGGTGTGATTTGTATATCAATCCTGTCCCTTTATCTTTTATTTCTTGCCCCTGATTCTTAGTCTGCAATCCATCATAAAATGGTAAGTCTGTATTACTTTGTCACTTTACTGTCATACTTGTGTGTTATTGTATCTGTTGTATTGTTCTTTGTGTATCGTTTGTAACTCTGTGCTGTGCTGTACATAATAATAATGTTGTTATATCCATTACATTTGAATTGTATCTGTTACTTAAAAATGTTATTGTTTCTGTTACATTGTTCTTTGTGTACCTTTTTAGGCCCCTTTCACACTGACGGACTGATTGTGTCCACCTGTCAGTTTTCCAGGCAGACCCAATCGGACCATCCATTGCTCTCTATGGAGCAGTGGACGTCAATGGACATGTGTCCGCTGACACCTCTCAGCATCTGATCCGATCATGTCCACTTAAAACAGATGGATGGGGATCCACTCCCCATCCGTCTGGCAGATCGGATTGGATGACAGTTGGAAAGAAACGGAAAGGCAGTCCATTTCCATCCGATAGCCCCATAGAGAACAGTGGTTCTCAACCCCTTCTTCAAGTATCCCCAACAGGCCATGTTTGCAGGATTTCCTTTATCTTGAACGGGTGTTTTAAATCAGAGCCAATGGCTTGGTATTTTGGACAGCTATTTTTTCTAAGAGAAATTCCAAAAGCATGGCCTGTTGGGGGTACTTGAGGACTGAGGTTGAGAACCATTGCCATAGAGAACAGTGGGCTGTGTCCAAGTCCGCTCTATCAGTATCTATTGCATTTGTATTGTACAGGGACTTCCTTATGACACCATATTGGTGAAGTTGGGTCACTGCTGCGAGTTCCAGGTAGGGTTGCCAACGCATCCCTTTAATCCAGGACACACATTAATTACCCAGGTTGTTCTGTGGCTGATTAAAGTGGTAATTAAACTCACTTGGTGCCTCATCTACATTAAATTTTCCTCAGAACAACAACCTGTGTAATTCATATGTGTCCTGGATTAAAGGGATGATGTGACAACCCTAGTTCCAGGTTGTTGGTGACATCACAGCCGGTTTAGGCAGGAGGCACGCCGACCCCCTGGGGAGAATAGTGGGGGAAAACATTTCAAACACAGGCTGAAGTATCTGGTGCTGGTGTTCCATCATAAACCGCGACCCATCAGATTAGGTAATGGAAGTGACTTTCCTTCAATACACCGCAACGGCCATGTGGCAAATCCTTCCTTAAGTGGTTAAAACCCAAAAGTTAAAATTAAGCCAGTCTAATGCACTTACATTTGTCTGTGAAGGTAGCGCAAGTGACGTTCCATCACAACACCGCAACGGCCATCTTGGTACACCCCTCTCTCGGCCGCAGTAAGCAAGAAGAAGGCAGCAGACATCTTTTTATACCCAGCCAAGTCTTTCATTTCACACTTATTTTTACCAGTAAACTGAGCTTGTATAATGACATACAGGATTTTTAAATCCGTCAGACTGTTTTGTTGTTGAATTTTAACCAGTTAACGGCGACAAAGTGGCTCGTTATCGTAAACCTGACGGCGGGTGCGGTAACGAGTATTGTGAGCGTGTGTGCGCCACCGGAGGCGCGCTCCTGTGCTCACTGTGTTCCGGGGGCCAGGGAGCGGGTAGGGCGGACTCGTTCGCGGCCGGCTACCCGCGATGGCACCCCCCGCAGTGAGAGAATGGAGGTCGGTATATGTAAACACGGATCTCTGTTCTGACAGAAGGGGAAGGGCTGTGATCACAGGCTTCCTGTATATGGAAGCCGAGATCACTCCCCTCCCCCTGCCAGCCCAGCCCCCACACAGTTAGAACACGCCCAGGGAACACAGTTAACCCTTAGAGCGCCCCCTCCAGGTTAACGCCTTCACTGTCAATGGGGTTTACACAGTAATCAGTGCATTTTTATAGCACTGATCGCTGTATAAATGCCAATGGTCCCAAAAAAGTGTAAAAATGGTCCGACATTTCCGCCGCAATATCGCAGTCCCGATAAAAATCGCAGATCGCCGTCATTACTAGTAAAATATAGAAAAATAAAACCCCCAGAAATTAATTCTCATCATTCGTAAACACGGCAACTTTTGCGCAAACCAATCAATAAACGGCGATTGCATTTTTTTTAACCAAAAATAAGGGGAAGAATATAAATCGGCCAAAACCGGTGGAAAAAATGTTTTTTTATATTTTTTTGGGGGATTTGTAATATCGTTTTCTTTGCAAAATTGTCACTCTTTTTTTGTTTACAGCGGTGATCAGAAATGACGCAGAGGAGATCAAATACCACCAAAAGCAAGGTCTATTTGTGGGAAAAAAAGGACGCAAATTTAGTTTGGGTGCAACGTCTCACGACCGCGCAATTGTCAGTTAAAGCGACGCAGCGCCGAATCGCAAAAGTGCTCTGGTCCTAAAGTGTGAAACCCTTCCGGGGCTGAAGTGGTTAAAAGCAGCGGTGTTCTGTTACGTTAGCAAACCTGTGGGATCAGCAGGCTTGCTGCTGCTCTTAAAATTCAACATCAAGACGGATTAAAAAATCCTGTATTTTACTATATAAGCTCAGCTTACTGGTAAAAATAAGTGTGAAATGAAAGACTTGGCTGGGTGTAAAAAGATGGCCGCTGCCGCCTTCTTACTGCAGGCTTACTGTGGATGAGTGTGAGGTGTACCAAAATGGCCGTTGCGGTGTTGTGACGGAACGTCACTTGCGTTGCCTTCACAGACAAATGTAAGTGCATTAGACTGGCTTAATTTTAACTTTCGGGTTTTAACCACTTAAGGACCAGAAGGATTTCCCACTGTAGGACCAGAGCACGTTTTGCGATTCGGCACTGAGTCGCTTTAATTGACAATTGCGCTGTCGTGCGACGTTGTACCCAAACAAAATTGATGCCCTTTTTCCCCCACAAATAGAGCTTTCTTTCAGTGGTATTTGATCCCCTCTGCATCATTTCTGATCACCGCTATAAACAAAAGAAGAGTGACCATTTTGAAAAAAAAAAAACAATATTTTTTACTTTTTGCTAAAATACAAATCCAAAAAAAAAAAAAATATACAAAAGCAAATTTATTCATTGGTTTTGGCCGATTTATGTTCTTCCTCATATTTGTGGTAAAAAAAAATGCAATCAGCGTTTATTGATTGGTTTGCACAAAAGTTGAGAATTAATTTCTGGCATTTTCACTATTTTTTTTTTTTTACTAGTAATGGCGCCGATCTGCGATTTTTATCGGGACTGCGATATTGCGGTGGACATGTTGAATATTTTTGACACTTTTTTGGGACCAATGACATTTATAAAGCGATCAGAAATTTAAATATCCACTGATTACTGTATAAATGTCATTGGCAGTGAAGGGGTTAACCTGCAGGGGGCGCTCTAGGGGTTAACTCTAGGCGTGTTCCTAAACTGTGAGGGGGCTGGGCTGCCAGGGGCACAAGAGATCTAACTGATCCCAGTAACAGTAGATCCTCAGTAGATCTCTTACATGCCGCCTGTCAGAACGGGGAACCGCCGAGTTTACATGGGCGGTTGCCCGTTTTTCCTCTGTGCCAGCCGATTGCGGTTACATTGAGTGTTTTATCACAGAATGTGAAGAGAGCCTTACATATACAAAGGAGTACCTGATCCTGCCAAACATTAAAATTAAAAATCATTTCCTGTATGCAGAAGGTATTTATACATCAATCAGTGCACAATCATCTTCCCTAGAGGAACGGTCTAAAGCTCATGGCATCGTTGAGACCAGGATGGGTGGTAGCAAATAGTTGATAAATCCATTTAGCTTCTTTTTGTAGAAGTTTCTTATCAATATCTCCACCTCTTCCATGTGGAGGAACATGATCTAAAGCAGTGGTTCTCAACTCCGGTCCTCGGGACCCACTAAAGCCTCGCACACACGGGACGACGATCGTACGTATGATCGTCTCAAATTGTATGTTGGATAATGTAACTTGCATACTGCCTGCACTACACGATCGTACGAGCACAGAAAGAACGTTCAGGTGCATGTAATTAGCATCCGGCCCTTCCTGACTTCTGAGCATGCGTGTTTTGCACAATACAACTTTGCTGTACCAACTTCTCTGTACACACGATACAACGGTCGTATGACCGCTTGTTGGTACAACCAAGTTTTCTAGTCTGCTCATACAACTCCCCTTGTACGACCGCCGTATGTACGGCTGTTCTAATCATGCATACGAACAATCGATATCGCACACAACGGTCGTTAGTATGACCTCCCGTGTGTGCGAGGCTTTACAGGCCAGGTTTGCAGGATAACTGAAATACATCACAGGTGATATCATTTGCTGCTCAGTGATTGCAGTGTTCTAGTCTGCATCTCCCCAAGGTAATACTTAAAATCTGGCCTGTTGGTGGGTCCTGAGGACCGGAGTTGAGAACCACTGATCTAAAGCCACAAAGTGAATCCTGGGCAGATCAAAGCCATGGTGGAGACCGCTGTGCCTGCTAATTGGGGTTTTCATTTTTTTTTTCTTGCTGATCAGTGAAATGGGATCCCCGATCCGGTGAAAAAAGGGTCTTTTTGTTTTGCCCCACAGTCGCATTGCATTAAATATACAATGCCGTTAGTTTGGCAATTTGCAAAAAAAGGTGGTCTCCAAATTCGGCCATTAGGAAGTTTGATAGTTTTGGCGTTGGACACACATGTGCAGAAGTTACATCTACCGCATGCGGCTATGGTGGGGATGGGTATGGCGTGGTGGCCTTGCCAAGATTTTTTCTCACATGATGACTATGCACCAGTTGGTCTTTGAGTGACTGTGACCTCTGATGAGTTATTTCGGGGTGTGCATTGATGTATTTAGAAATGGTGGAATCTGCTGATAGCAGGTGCCAATATTTCTGCATTATGCGTCTAACGTTAACCCCTTCAATACCGGGCACTTAGAACACCGCCCAGACCAATTTTCAGCTCTCAGCGCTGTCGCATTTTGAATGAGAATTGCGCGGTGGTGAGGCGTTGTACTCAAATACAATTTTTATCATTTTGTCCCCACAAATAGGGATTTCTTTTGGTGATATTTGATCCCCTCTGCGGTTTTTATTTTTTGCACTACAAATAAAAAAAGAGCGAAAATTTTGAAAAAAAAATACTTTTTTCTCTGTTTCTATCACAAAACTTTGTAAATAAGTATGTTTTCTCCATCACGGATGGGCACTGATAGGCTACACTGACGGGCACTGATGAGGCAGTACTGATTGGCACTGATGAGGTGGCACTGACGGGCACTGATGATGAGGCACATATATGCAGCGCTGATGGGCACTGATAGGCGGCACCAATAAGCGGCACTGATGGGCACTGATAGGTGGCACTGGGCACTGATAGGTGACACTGATGGGCACTGATAGGTGGCACTGGTGGGCACTGATAGGTGGCACTGGTGGGTACTGGTAGGCACTGATAGGTGGCACTGGTGGGCACTGGTGGAAACTGATAGGCGGCACTGAAATAGGGCACTGTAAGGTGTCCATTCTAGGGTGGCATCTGTAATTGGCACTAAGTGCCAGCCATGTTGAGCATTATTCCCTTTACCTGGTGGTCTATTGTGGTCTCCCTGATCATCTCCCTTGTGGTCTAGGGTTGGCTCCCTGGTTGTCTGTGGGTGGGCTCTCCCTGGTGGCCCCTGGACGGGCTCCCTGGTGGTCCGGTGTGGCAATCTGAGGGGTGCTGCACTGATAAATATTCAGCGCAGACCCCCCCTGTCAGGAGAGCCGTTGATCTGCTCTCCACTACTTGTGTCTGCAGACAAGAGCAGAGGAAAAGCCGATAAACGTCTCTTCCTGTTTACATCATGATCAGCCATGATTGGTCACGGCTGATCACGTGGTAAAGTGTTTCCAATGGAAGCTCTTTACTGAGATCGGTAATGCGGTGTGTCAGACTGACCCCCCACACCACTGATCGCCGCGATGCGCGGGCGCGTGATCGTGGGTTATCCTGAGGACGTCAATAGACGCCCAGTGAGGATAATAAAGCCACCACCTGGCCATCATTTGTTAATAGGCCGGGCGGGAAGTGGTTAAAGTGTCGTAATTTTTTTTTTTTTTTATGTAAAGAGATTTGCACAATATTAAATCTTGCTTTGCACAAGTCGTAGTAGCGCCTTACTTCTCACATATACATTTGTGCTGTATCCGTTACATTGTAAGAATTCTATATCTGTTACATTTGTATTGCATCTGTTACATTGTAATATTATTGTATCTGTTATATTATAATATTATTGTATCTGTTACACTTGTATTGTATCTGTTATATTATAATATTATTGTATCTGTTACATTTGTATCCTATATGTTACATTATAATATTATTGTATCTGTTACATTTGTATCCTATATGTTACATTATAATATTATTGTATCTGTTACATTATAATATTATTATATCTGTTACATTATAATATTATTGTATCTGTTATATTATAATATTATTGTATCTGTTACATTATAATATTATTATATCTGTTACATTATAATATTATTATATCTGTTACATTATAATATTATTGTATCTGTTACATTATAATATTATTGTATCTGTTACATTATAATATTATTGTATCTGTTATATTATAATATTATTATATCTGTTACATTATAATATTATTGTATCTGTTATATTATAATATTATTGTATCTGTTATATTATAACATTATTGTATCTATTACATTATAATATTATTATATCTGCTACATTATAATATTATTGTATCTGTTATATTATAACATTATTGTATCTATTACATTATAATATTATTATATCTGCTACATTATAATATTATTGTATCTGTTACATTATAATATTATTGTATCTGTTACCTTTGTATTGTATCTGTTTCATTATAATATTATTGTATACGTTGCTCTTTGTGTACCTTTAATAATACTCTGTTATACCAAACTACAGAACATAATAACAGTAATGACACCGAGGGTTGCAGGTGAGGGCATCGGAGTGTAAGCTCCTCTGGTTCATAGATTGGGGTAATTGTGAGTTAGGTGATTGGTTGATGGTTTTCATCCGGTGATTGGTTAGATTGTAATCCCTCACAAGCAGGGTCCTCCTCTCCCTCTTGCATTGAACTGCATTGTAGCTCTACTTTCTCCCTTTATATTGTAAAGCCCTGAGCAAACTGTTGGTGCCATATAAATCCTGTATAATAATAATATTAATAATAATAAAATTGTCTGATGTGTCTCTCACCTCTGACAGACAGACGGGTCCCGTTCCCCCAGTATTGATTTAGTTTCTCATCCCGCACTGAGCAGGTATAAAGGTCGGCATCGCTCGCTGTGACGGATTTGATGGTGAGGGAATTCGGTGTGACGGTCATTCTTGAATTATTTCCCAGGAATACCGGATTGGTGGAAATATTCAGATGCCAGTATGGATGTCTAATCTTCATCTCCCCAACTTTTATATCACAGAACATCTCGGCCGTCTCCCCCTCATACAGGGTAAGAGATGGGGGATACTGGACCACCATTGCTGTGCCAACACCTGGGAGGAGGAAACACATTCAGCGTTCTTATATAGGAGTATGAGTGGAATCTGCTCTGATCAGTTTATATCTGGCCACAGGGTCGCTGTTAGAAATTATGGGGCCCCATACAGTCTACCTTTCGGGGCCCCCTTTAACCCACCCCTGGCCCCTCCCCGTCCCAGATTTGAACACGTAAATGCATGAGCCATGACAGCTCATTTTTATGGAGAGATCCGGGGTCTATTAAACCACCTGAGTGGCTAATTAGCCGCTGGATTGCTTTTGCAGGTAGCGGGAGGTACTGGAGGTATTGCCATGAACGTCAGCACGAGAGCAATAATTCTAGCACCAGACCTCCTCTGTAACTCTAACCTGGTAACCTTTAAAGTCTTTAAAAGCTTTGCCTAGGGCGTTGTAGTTTGTCGCCATTCCACAAACATGTGCAGTTTTAAAGCGTGACATGTTTGGTATCTATTTACTCAACGTAACATCATCTTTTATATTTTAAAATAGTATTGGTTATTATATTGTGTTTGTGTGCATTAAAATTCCATAACATTTAGTTTTTCCCAAAAATTGCATTACAAAAAAATAGCTGCATAAATATTGTGTGACATAAAAAATTAGCAAATTGCAAAACCCACCATTTTATTATCTAGGGCCTTTGCTAATATATAAATATATATACAGTATCTGACAAAAGTAAGTACACCCCTCACATATTTGTAAATATTTTATTCTATCTTTTCATGTGACCAACACTGAAGAAACTTTTGTTGCCATTGGTTTAGACATTAACCACTTAAGGACCGGAAGGATTTCCAGCTTTAGGACCGGAGCCCTTTTTGCGATTCGGCGCTGCGTCGCTTTAACTGACAATTGCGCGGTCGTGCGACGTTGTACCCAAACGAAATTTGCGTCCTTTTTTTCCCACAAATAGAGCTTTCTTTTGGTGGTATTTGATCACCGCTGCGTCATTTCTGATCGCCGCTATAAACAAAAGAAGAGCGACAATTTTGCAAAAAAAAAACAAATTTCTTACTTTTTGCTAAAATACAAATCCAAAAAAAAAATATAAAAAAACATTTTTTTTCACAGTTTTTGGCCGATTTACATTCTTCATCATATTTGCGATAAAAAAAATCACAATCGGCGTTTATTGATTGGTTTGCGCAAAAGTGGTCGCGTTTACGGATGATGAGAATTCATTTTTGGGGTTTTTATTTATTTTTATTTTTTTACTAGTAATGGCGGCGATCTGCGATTTTTAGCGGTACTGCGATATTGGGGCGGACATGTCGGACCATTTTGACACTTTTTTGGGACCATTGGCATTTATACAGCGATCAGTGCTATAAAAATTCACTGATTACTGTGTAAATGCCATTGGCAGTGAAGGGGTTAACCTGCAGGGGGCGCTCTAAGGGTTAACTGTGTTCCCTGGGCGTTCTAACTGTAGGGGGACTCCCCTAGCTGGGGAAGGGAAGTGGTCACAGCTTCCATGTAGAGGAAGGCTGTGATCACAGCCCTTCCCCCTCACACAGAGCGGAGGTCCGTGTTTACATACACGGACCTCCGCTCCTTCACTCCGGGGGGGCCATCGCGGGTAGCCGGCGGCAATCGAAGCTCCCTGGCCCTCCCCGGACGCAGCCTCCGGCGGCGCGCGCGCGCTCACTGTGCGCGATCTGGCGGCCGCCTTACAGAGCCACTTTGCCGCCGTCAGATGCCGATCGGCGGTCGGCAAGTGGTTAATGGCTGTGCGTTGAGTTATTTTGAGGGGACAGCAAATTTACACTGTTATACAAGCTGTACACTCACTACTTTACATTGTAGCAAAGTGTCATTTCTTCAGTGTTGTCACATGAAAAGATAGAATAAAATATTTACACAGATGTGAGGGGTGTACTTACTTTTGTCAGATACTGTGTGTGTATATATATAATGTATGGGGGTTCTAAGTAATTTTCTATCACAAATGCTGATTGTTACATGTAAACAAAAAGTATCAGAAAAGACCGGTTCTTTAACCACTTGCCAACCGCCGATCGGCAATTGACGGGGGCAAAGTGGCTCTGTAACGCGGATCGCCGTCATATGACGGCGGCCGCGAGATCGCGCCTAGTGAGCCGCCGGCTACCCGCGATGGCCCCCCCGGAGTGAAGGAGCGGAGGTACGTGTATGTAAACACGGACCTCCGCTCTGTGAAGGGGGGAAGGGCTGTGACCACTTCCCTTCCCCTATTAGGGCAGTCCCCCTACAGTTAGAACGCCCAGGGAACACAGTTAACCCTTAGAGCGCCCCCTGCAGGTTAACCCCTTCACTGCCAATGGCATTTACACAGTAATCAGTGCATTTTTATAGCACTGATCGCTGTATAAATGCCAATGGTCCCAAAAAAGTGTCAAAATGGTCCGACATGTCCGCTAAAAATCGCAGATCGCCGCTATTACTAGTAAAAAAAAAAATAAATAAAAAACCCCAAAAATGAATTCTCATCATCCGTAAACGCGACCACTTTTGCGCAAACCAATCAATAAACGCCGATTGCAATTTTTTTATCACAAATATGAGGAAGAATATAAATCGGCCAAAAACGGTGAAAAAAATGTTTTTTTATATTTTTTTTTTTGGATTTGTATTTTAGCAAAAAGTAAGAAATTTGGGTTTTTTTGCAAAATTGTCGCTCTTCTTTTGTTTATAGCGGCGATCAGAAATGACACAGAGGGGATCAAATACCACCAAAAGAAAGCTCTATTTGTGGGGAAAAAAAGGACGTAAATTTCGTTTGGGTACAACGTCGCACGACCGCGCAATTGTCAGTTAAAGCGACACAGTGCCGAATCGCAAAAAGGGCTCCGGTCCTAAAGCTGGAAATCCTTTCGGGGCTGAAGTGGTTAAAGGGTAAGCCCACCCTAAGGGCACTTTCACACTGGGGGGCGGTGGGGCGTTAGGGTATATACCTCTGTTATAGCGGTGCTACGGCGGTGGGAGCCGTGTGCTTTTAACCCCCCACAAGGGGTTAAATCGGGGTTAAAAGTGCCTGTGCTCCGCGCTTCTGAGGCGGTGTGCAGCCGCTTCGGAATCGCTGTCCCATTGTTTTCAATGGGCAGGGGCGGTGGAGGAGCGGCCCATAGATGCGGCTTGCAGGACTTTTTGTAATGTCCCACAAGCGCAACGCCCCAGTGTGAAAGCTTTCACATTGAGGTGGATGAGGAGGGATTTTTGAGGCGCTTTACAGGTGCTAAATAGCGCCTGTAAAGCTCCTTAGTGTGAAAGGGGTCTTACACTAAAATCCGTACATTTACAGACTTCCACGATCTAACACTAACCTATCTATCCCTGTAAAGAAGAAATCAGTATTCATACCTTTTTTGAAGCCGATCCTGCCCGGTCTCCAGTTGTTCAGAGGACACAGCCGACAACGGCTGTGAAATGAATGGGAAGTGACGTCACCTATAGACTTACTATGGGGCCTCCATTGTCAGCTGTGTCCTCTGCACCCGCCTACACAGCGAAGCCGCCGCTCAGCGTGGGATCGGCTTCAAAAAAGGTATTGTGGGAGATTTATTCATGGGGATCAGCTTTTCCGGAGGAAAAATAGTCAGCGTGCAGGCAACTTTGTTTAAAATCTGGCGACTTGCCAGGTTTATTGATAAATAAGGTTTGCAGGTAAAACAAAACATAAAAATAAGTCCTTGCCGTCCGGCGCTAAACTAGACAGTATCGTTTCCTCACTATACGGTGTGGGGCTGGCTCCCGACACCCACAAAACATAAGCTAAAATGCAAACCTTGTCTTTTAAAGTCCAAACAGACACAGAGCTCCCTCCGATCTCTCTTTGAGGTTCAGGACAGAGCTCAAGTGAGATCTCTTCACCTGCTGGTGGACTTCAGTGGACCACAAACTCCAGACCAGAACCAGCGCCGCCATGGTGACTGGACTCTGCTTAATCCAGTCCACATGAACGCATACGAGGCAACAGGTAGCATCCGTCTACCACGTCACCTTGCATATTGTCACAGTATGTATACTGATTTATTTTTTACAGGGCTAGATAGGTTAGTCTTAGATTGTGGATTTCTATAGATGCAGGGATTTTAGTGTCAGGGTGGACTTCTCCTTTAAGTATTTTTTTTTTTGGAACGCCGTAGATCCCCTTTGAGGTTTTATACAATTCTGAAATTGGTTCTGGAACCCACTAAGGCTCCGTTCACACCACAACACTTTCTCCTGCATCTGCCGTCACACTGCAACGAACGGCATGGAAATCACATTCATTTTATATGATGCCTGGTCACATCAATGCTAAGTAGTGCAGTGCGATTTTTGAATAGGCGCAGGTGCTTCTTTGACTTTCAATCATTTTTTATTATCATTGTTATAAGAAGATTAACAATCAGGTCAAGAGAAATCACATGGAACATCAGAAAAGCCCTACCAAGATTACTGTATTTTTTTTTTTTTTACAAAGAGTTTTATTAGCATTGCATCAATGTTACATGCCAGTGTTTACACACAAAATTATATAGTCATGAATAGTGTTGAGCGAACCCGGACTGTAACGTTCGGGTCCGTACCGAACTTTTGGGTGTCCGTGGCACGGACCCGGACCCGGACATTTCAAAAATCGTTCGGGTTCGGGTTCGGTCCGGGGTTCTGCTATTTTACTCCACGTGTTGAGAAGCTGCAGGGCAGCCAATCAACAAGCGTTTCACTGGTTTGCCCTTAGAAGCCATCACAGCCATGCCTACTAATGGCATGGCTGTGATTGGCCGGTGCATCATGTGACCCAGCCTCTTTATAAGCTGGAGTCACAGTGCTGCAGTCACATGCTCCTTGGGTTAGTGTAGGGAAAGGTAGCTGACGGCGTGAGGGACAGATTTTAGCCATTTTAAGACCTGATCCTGCATCCTGAGATAGATTACTTTACTACTGCTGTCTGTGCTGTTGCTCTGAGGACAGATA
>BLSH010277737.1:93595-136778 GCA_018402905.1 Glandirana rugosa | reverse complement strand
ACTTACCATAGTAACCCTTAAATAGACTCTCCATCTTTAACTGGTAACGAGTTCCTTGGGGATCGTTTGAGACCTCCTTGGGATCCCAAGGTGCTTTGGGACCAACTCTTTGGGACCAAATCTGTTAGATTTGACGTTTTACAACAATAGCTTAATCACGTATCTACCACGTCTAATAACAAATCAGGCTAGTAAAGGATCTAACAATAGGTACTACTCATGAAGAGACAATTCGTTAAAGCCTTAAAACAGATAGCTAAGTACTGATCTCAACTCGCTTGGAGACCTTCAAGCCCAAGACGACCAGGCAGGCTTGAAGCCCTGTTTCAGGCCCAGGCCCAGGCCTCCGTGCGATCGTTCGGGTTCCGTCCGGACCCGGACCCGGACTTTGTCCCGAAGTTCGGACGGACCAGCAGAACCCGAACTTCCAGAGGTTCGCTCAACTCTAGTCATGAATCGATAGACAAAATTCCGAAATTGCTTAACAGAGAAGTACTCATCATGGATAACAATCTAGGAAATGATCGGACTAAACAATAATCTGCACCATCTATGCACTAATTCGATAACAACATTTTGCAGTTTAGATTGTCTAAACCAGGGTTTCTCAACCAGGGTTTCGTGGAACCCTAGGGTTCCTCCAGAGTTTGCTAGGGGTTCCTTGAGCAATGGTCAATTTCTACCTCTCAGATAAATTCCCAATGATACCATTCATCTTTTTAGCTATCTGTAAGGGGGTAATTCTTCCCAATGACCACAAGTGTAAGGAGCATTCTTCCCAATGACCACAAGTGTAAGGAGCATTCTTCCCATTGACCATCACACCAATGTATCATGAGTTGTAGATTTTTAATATTTAGCAGGGGTTCCCCGAGACCGGAGAATTATTTCAAGGGTTCCTCGGTGTTGAAATGTTTGAGAAAGGCTGGTCTAAACAATAAAGAGAGAAAAAAAAAACGAACTGGCTATCAGTGTAACCCAGGGGACACCCAGATTCTCTGTATGACATATCATTACCGATGTATGCTAAATACTTAAACACGAAAGAACGACTAAGACAGAAAGGAGTAAAGGGTGAAAAGCCCTAAGAAGGCTAAGGAAGAGATAAAAGGAATGGGTAATGGGGGGGGGGTCTATGAGGCGCGGGCCAGAGGAGGGGCCAAAAGGGTTTGATCGAAGCGAGAAGGCATGACAGCTGTAAGCTACGGTTGCCAGACTCTTAAAAATTCATTGTGCGTGTCAGACAACACTGCTGTCAGTTTCTCGTTAACCATGATGTCGTTCATGCGGTTTTTAACCGCTTGAAAACTAAGTAGGGGGGTCTTCCAGGCCCTTGCTATAGTCAGTTTTGTTGCTGTTAACAGATGGTGGGCCAATTGTCGTTCGGGGCGTAGTAGTTCCATAATTGGTTTCTCTAAAAGGGCCTCATAAGGGTCTTTCTGTAGTTCGGTATGGAATAGACTACGGAGCAAAGCGTAAACCCTAATCCACAATCTGCGAACTTTTGGGCATGACCACCATATATGGGACATAGTACCTATTTGAGAGCATCTCCGGAAGCAGAGAGGTGAGTACGACGGGACAAAACGGGCCAATCTAGCTGGCGTGTAGTACCATCTATATAAGATTTTGTATGCGTTCTCAACTATAAGAACGTTCCTAGAACATTTGGATATGACCAAGGTCATCTTCTGCCAATCTTCCACGTCCACCTGTCCCCCCCAGCTCTGTCTCCCATTGGCGGTGATAAGACCTGAGTGGGGGCTTTTTGACGGACACTATAGAAGAATAAATCAGGGATATCAATCCCGAGGAGTGGGGTCTGGCTCGACACATAGTCGCAAATGGAGAGAGAAGATATGGAGGAGAACTGGGCTTAACCCTTTGAGGACCATAAGATTACCGTCATCAATATGAAATAATTATAAAACATGGGGCAAATACGTCCCTTGGTCCTCAGAGGGTTAATGAGCTGATAGATAAAGTGCCTCAATTGCATATACCGAAAATGTTCCCGCAGTGGAACCTCATGGGAGGAACGTAGTGCATCAAAAGTCACCATTGTGGTCGGAGTGAGTAGTGAATGCACATCAGTAAACCCATTCACAGATTATTGTACTTTTTTAATGCCTTGCCTATCCAACTCCCAAATTCATTTTTTTTTAAAAACAAATGACCCCCATACAAAGACAATTTGTTTGGGCAAACAAAAAACCTAGAATCAACCTCCGTTGCCTGACTTTGAAAAATATTACCAAGCAACTCACATCACCAGAGTAATAGACTGGCATTGTCACATGAATAACAAGGATTGGGTTACCTTAGAAATAACAGGTATCTCTCAAAACTTACTATACTTCCCATGGACAATACACTCAATTATCCAAAACCTTGAACCAACACCCATTAATTAAAACCACTTTAGGAATTTTTCACAAAGCGGTCTTGCCACATAAACTCGCCTTTATACCAGGATCCCTGACACCCTTATCTGACAGTCCAGGCTTCCCACCAGGTGTCAATAATAAAAATATCCCAAAATCAGAACATAGCAGATCTATTTTAACATTCCATTGCTTTCATAAAGGTAAAATTAAATCTTTTAACTTTGGAGGATCACTTTCTGACTACAGACAGCCCCCTAGTTACAAATGACTCCTACTTACAAATGGAGGGAGACAACAGGAAGTGAGAGGAAATCTCCCCCTAGGAAGGGAAATTCACTCCTGTAAGAGTTATTATGGGAAAAAGGGGTCTCCACTGAATCTTTATCACCAAAGTTTGTTTCCACACCAACCCAAAATTTTCAAAATCCGATTATCATTGGGACAGGAAGTGAGGTGAAATCTTCTGAACAGAAACATAGACAGCAAAACAAACATCACAGGGGTGTTACCTCTTCCCTATGCTGTCCAAAAAGCTTAAAAATATTTTTTTTGGCTGAAGCTACAATTAAAATAATGTACCTGATCCCACTTTCATACAAATTCAACTAAAGAACAAACCTACAGACCCTATCTTGTTTGTAACCCGGGGACCGCCTGTACTGTTTTTTTTATACAATTGCATGATTTCCTTCAAAACAGTAAACACAAAACTGCCTATGGCAACCCCATGACTCCATTTGAGATGATTTGCTACAAAGGGACACCTGTCCATAAAACAACATCCTTGGCTTATTCTTGGCTAATCCATGAAGATCACAAGGAAGACAACAAGCATAAAAAAATCTTGGGAGCATGAACTTGAAATTGAAATCATGGATGCTCAGAGGGGAAAAAGCTTGTATTTTTGCCCATAAATGTTCTCTAAGCACAAAGATTCAGGAAATCGCCTATAAAATGATCACACAGTGGTATATCACGCCACAAAGAGCCAGAAGGTGGTCCTCCTCATCTGTACACATTTGTTGGAGATGTTGCTTAAACAAGGGAACTTTTCTACATATGTGGTGGACCTGCCCTTCAGTCCTTGACTTTTGGCAGCAAATTATATGGTGGATCAAGCACATCACGGAAACACAAATGGTCTTAATGCTGCAGCTTGCTTACTTATTTCAGGTACTTATATAGCGCCACCAATTTACGCAGTGCTTTACATATACATTGTACATTCACATCAGCCCCTACCCTCAAGGAGCTTACAATCTAAGGTCCCTAACTCACATTCATACATACATATACTAGGGACAATTTAGACAGGATCCAATTAACCTTCCAGCGTGTCTTTGGAGTGTGGGAGGAAACCGGAGTTCCTGGAGGAAACCCATGCAAGCACAGGGAGAACATGCAAACTCCAGGCAGGTAGTGGTGTGGTTGGGAATCAAACCAGCGACACTTTTGCTGCCAGGCAAAAGTGCTATCCACTACACCACTGTGCCGCCCCACTACACCACTGTGCCTTCATATAAACTCGTACTCATTGGGAAAATACAAGAGATCGCTTACCAGACACCTTCTTAATTAAATACTGCTAAGGCCCTCATTCCATTACATTGGAAATCCTCTCATGTCCCAACGGTCAAGGACTGGTTCGCCAAGATTAATACCATATACAAAACGGAGGGAATAATTGCAATGCAGAAGGAAACTACTGCTAAATTCCATAAGATGTGGAAACACTGGTGGCTTTTTTTTTTTTTTTTAACTCTTTTTATTGAATATTTGAAAGGTCATACATCCGACACACAAGAGAAACTATCTTGGCACAGAGCCGACAAGGTATCTACATTCTGTAAAAAGCATTACATTACAATTTACCTTAACATTCAACCCTGCAGGCTTAAGCGTGCCTTCCTAGTCATGCTAAAAGGCCCTTAGGCAGCTTGGACTTAGACCAGTATTAAGTTTGGATTGTTGGCGTGGCTCACTCCCAACCTTCTTACATTGTACAGGATCAAGCCTCATCCGGCATTGGGTCACCCAATTGGGCAGCAGTATTGCCAGGAAACGCTTTATATTTAAGCCAGCTGAACTCAGGCAGCCTCTATCCCTCCTTCATGTTGGCAGTGCTAGGGTCATCCAACCACCTTGACCAAACCTTCAGATATTTTTTATGACACCCCCTATGCTCATATGTTTCCTTATGTAGCGGGAGATTTGTATTTATCAGGTTTTTCCAAAAAGACAAGGAAAGGGGGGGAACACTTTTCCACGACATGGTTATAGCCTTCCTCGCATAGAACAGCAGAAGACTATAAAGGGTCCTTTCAGCCACCGTGGATGCCAACTCCTCCACCAGGCCCAGCAGGCACAACCTCACCGATGGTACAAAAACCCCTTTGGTAACCGACCTAATCACAGAAGATACATCTTCCCAATATCTAGCTATCAGGGGGCATTCCCAGAAGATGTGTATGATGTCCCAGAAGACGCTTGAGAGGGGATATGATTTCAATGTACAAATACTGTACTGGGGACCCCGCTATAGGGACAAAACTATTCAGTGCAAGGGAAAACATGAAGACACGCGGCCATTCGCTGAGAATGAAGGAAAGGCGGTTTAACCTTAAGATGCATAGGGGTTTCTTTACGGTAAGAGCAGTGAGAATGTGGAATTCTCTTCCAAAAACAGTGGTTTCTGCTGGTAGTATAGATAATTTCAAAAAATTATTAGATGCACACCTAAGGGACCACAACATTGGGGGATATACAATGTAAATATAACTGACATAAAAAACACACACATAGGTTGGACTTGATGGACTTGTGTCTTTTTCCAGCCTCACTGACTATGTAACTAAGCCTGCTGGGGGATGACTACACCTCCAGTACTCCGGTGAGATCGATGGGTACACTTTATGCAGTCTTTCTGGAGTGAAGTAAACTCTATGAACAACTTTAAATTGAATAAGTCTGTCTCTTTGAGAGACCAGGTGTCGGAAAGGCAGATCCCATACATCCTGCCAGTCCTCATTGTCCAGTTTCTGACAGTCTCCTGTGCTATGTATGCAGCCTCTGACTGTCTCCTGTTCCATGTCCGCAGTCTCTGACCATATCCTGTACTATGTCTGCAGTCTCTGACCATCTCCTGTACTATGTCTGCAGTCTCAGACCATCTCCTGTACTATGTCTGCAGTCTCTGACCATCTCCTGTACTATCTCTGACCATATACTGTACTATGTCCGCAGTCTCTGACTGTCTCCTGTACCATGTCTGCAGTTTCTGACCATCTCCTGTATCATGTCCACAGTCTCTGACTGTCTCCTGTATCACGTCTGCAGTCTCTGACCATCTCGTGTATCACGTCTGCAGTCTCTGACCATCTCCTGGATCATGTCTGCAGTCTCTGACCATCTCCTGGATTGTGTCTGCAGTCTCTGACCATCTCCTGTATCACGTCTGCAGTCTCTGACCATCTCCTGTACTACGTCTGCAGTCTCTGACCGTGATAATGTAATTATGACATTGTCAAAAAGGGGCAGAGCATGGATGACCTTGAAATTATGCCCCCCCTTGAAAAAGTTCTGCGGACGCCCATGTCCCCCACCCATTTTTGTCTAAGACCACTGAGATCCGGGAGCGACTCATATATTAAGTGCCTATACAGTGCCTTTGTCGGCTTCTCCTCACAGTCTATTCTGATGACTGGTGGCTTTTTACCCGTTCTGATATATTTGCTAAAGCAAAGGAATAATCTTTAGTATTAACAAGGAAATACCTTAATGTCCTGAAGATATTAAACATTATATTCATCACTATCAGGCCATAACATTATATCTGTTTCTTACCTTCTTCAGCTTAATTTAATTGAAATCACTTTAATAAACATAATCCTCATTTCCCTATTATTACCCCCTACCCCACATGTGTCAAACACAAGGCCCGGGGGCCAAATGCGGCCCACCAGGCCATTTCATGTGGCCCTCACACCCAGGGCTTTTTTTTCAGCCATAACCCTGCACACTCCTAAACCCTGCAATGTGTATGTAGCTCCCTCCACAAACCTGCACTCTGTACACATTGCACTCCTAAACTCTGCACATGTGCACCCCCGAATCCTGCACTTGGTACATAGCGCACCCCTTTACTCTGCAATCTGTACATTATGCACCCCTGAACTCTGCACAGGGCACCTCTGGAACTGCACTCTGTACATAGTGCATCCCTGAAATCCGCACATAACGCATTCCTGGTATTTATTGTCCCTTTAACCACTTCAGCCCCGGAAGGTTTTGCAGCTTTAGGACCAGAGCACTTTTTGCGATTCAGCGCTGCGTCGCTTTAACGGACAATTGCGCGGTCGTGCGACGTTGTACCCAAACGAAATTTGCGTCCTTTTTTTCCCACAAATAGAGCTTTTTTTTTGTGGTATTTGATCGCCTCTGCGTCATTTCTTATCGCCGTTATAAACAAAAGAAGAGCGACCATTTTGCAAAAAAAAACAAATTTCTTACTTTTTGCTAAAATTCAAATCCAAAAAAAAAAATATAAAAAAACACTTTTTTTCACCGTTTTTGGCCGATTTATATTCTTCCTCATATTTGCAATAAAAAAATCGCAATCAGCGTTTATTGATTGGTTTGCGCAAAAGTGGCCGCGTTTACGGATGATGAGAATTAATTTCTGGGGTTTTTATTTTTTTTTTATTTTTTACTAATAATGGCGGCGATCTGCGATTTTTATCGGTACTGCGATATTGGGGCGGACATGTCGGACATTTTTGACACTTTTTTGGGACCAATGACATTTATTCAGCGATCAGAAATTTAAATGTCCACTGATTACTGTATAAATGTCATTGACAATGAAGGGGTTAACCTAGGGGGGGATCTAGGGGTTAACTGTGTTCCCTGGGTGTTCTTACTGTGGGGGGGTTGGGCTAACATGGGCATGAGAGATCTAACTGATCCCAGTGACAGGGATCAGTAGATCACCCATGCCCCACTGACAGGGCGGGGAACCGCCGTGTTTACATCGGCGGTTCCCCGTTCTTTGCCCTGTAGCCGCTCATCGCGGCTCGCCGGCGGACATCGGGTCCGCCCGAGCCGCGGGCACACTCCTCAGGAGTGCGGCGGGTGCGCGCGCCCCCTAGTGGCCAAAATGTGAATCGCCGTTTATTTACGGCGATTCGCGCAGGGCTCCCCGACTGCCGCCGTGAAAACACGGCACGTGGTGGGGAACCTGTTAAGATCCTCCCACTGGTAGTGCAATTTAGCCACACCCACTGTTCGATGTGGTTCGATGGGGGGGGGTTCTGGATACATTTATGTAGTCTTACAAATACAGCTGGCCCTTTGAAGGCAACTATAATGCTCATGTGGCCCCCAATCAAATCGAGTTTGACACCCCTGCCCTACCCCATATAAACTATTAGACATCCTACACCTAATTAAAGTACAGAAAAAGATATATTGTCTGTTATTTCTTTTTCTTTTCTTATTTTTTTTGTTGATATACTAATTGTTTTTTATTGGCTTATTATTACTAACCCTGTAAACTGACATACGATTATATCTTCTTTCTGTTGTAACCTAATATGTCGTTATGCCAATTTTGTATTATTTCAATAAAATTTTGATTGCGAAAAAAAAAAAAGAAAACCGAAAACCCTGGCTTTTAATTTTATTGTTTCCTCAAACCTGTCACCTCATTGAGGATGAGAGTCCTTTCGAAATATCCTTTTTTTTTAGTTTAAGGCTTGAGGGACCATTTGCAGATTTTTACAAAAGTCTGGAGACCTCAAGCATCTCGGAAGCGTAAACCTTTAATAACTGAAGTTAGCGGGACAATTCAACTCCAAACTTTTGGAATCTGTAAGATGCATGCAATGAAACAAGACACAATGCAAAATAAGAATGCAAATTCTCCTCTGTCTATTCCAGCCATGAAAAATAAATCTACATGGATCAATAGATGAGGAATCAATATAAAACCGATCAAACAAGGGAAGACCAATGAAAGCACACGATTGTGAAAGAGACATTCAGACTTAGTAAATGAAAAACCTCATAGAGTGCATATCTATGTTACAATCATTCAGATCCCATTGAATAATACAGCTTGCTAGATATTGCAGTTCTACCCAATACGCAATATTTTATCCACTAGAGTCGACCCCCGCAATTCACGGGTTACGTTTCTAGAGCAGCCGCGTATTGTGAAAAAACGCTAATTTTGGATGTCGTCAAAAAAATGCCTATTTTTATAGTTTGAACCCTAAATATGCCCCCCAAAACACTTTAATTTTCTTTCAAACTCAGCTTAACCACTTGCCGATCGCAGATCGGCATCTGACGGCGACAAGGAGGCGCTCCTGCGCAAATCGCCGTCATATGGCGGCGGCTGCAAGATCGCGCCCAGCGAGTGTGCGCGCGCCGCCGGAGGCGCGCCCGTGCGCTCACTGTGTCCGGGGAGGGCCAGGGAGCAGGTGCGGCGGATTCGATCTCCGCCGGCCACCCGCGATGGCTCCCCCCGGAGTGAAAGAACGGAGGTCCGTGTAAGTAAACACGGACCTCCGTTCTGTGAAGGGGGAAGGGCTGTGATCACAGCCTTCCTCTATATGGAAGCTGTGATCACTTCCCTTCTCCTGTTAGGGCAGTCCACACACAGCTAGAACGCCCAGGGAACACAGTTAACCCTTAGAGCGCCCCCCAGGTTAACCCCTTCACTGCCAATGACATTTACACAGTAATCAGTGCATTTTTATAGCACTGATCGCTGTATAAATGCCAATGGTCCCAAAAAAGTGTCAAAATGGTCCGACATGTCCGCCCCAATATCGCAGTACCGCTAAAAATCGCAGATCGCTGCCATTACTAGTAAAAAAAAAAATAAAAACCACAGAAATGAATTCTCATCATCCATAAACGCGACCACTTTTGCGCAAACCAATCAATAAACGCCAATTGCGATTTTTGTAATCGCAAATATGAGGAAAAATATAAATTGGCCAAAACCGATGAAAAAAAATGTTTTTTTATATTTTTTTTGGATTTGTATTTTAGCAAAAAGTAAGAAATTAGTTTTTTTTGCAAAATTGTCGCTCTTCTTTTGTTTATAGCGGCGATCAGAAATGACGCAGCAGTGATCAAATACCACCAAAAGAAAGCTCTATTTGTGGGAAAAAAAGGACGAAAATTTCGTTTGGGTACAACGCCGCACGACCGCGCAATTGTCAGTTAAAGCGACGCAGTGCCGAATCGCAAAAAGGGCTCTGGTCCTAAAGGGGGAAATCCTTCCGGGGCTGAAGTGGTTAATACATTACCCTTAAAAAAAAAAAAAAAAAAAAAAGAATGTCAAGGTATACTGTATAGTACTCTACTGGTATGTGTCCCGCAGTGCTAGAATGTAAAATACCAATGTTACCCCTATATGAACTGTGATTCAAGCAAATGTGTTTTCTTTGGTATTCGCTGTCGTTTTCTTTGGTATAAGTAGGGTAAAAAAAATCTGTGAACGTCTGAGGCCGCGAACTCTGAACCGCGACTTTGCAGGGGTCGACTGTATATCCAAAGTAAGGGGGGATCTGGACACTTGGAATCTACCATGCTCTCTTCTTTGGAGAAGAGAAGAGATTTTAGTTTTATACATATTCTGTATTCTTCAATTTTCTGAGATGGGTAAGAGACACATTTTATCAGCAAAATTTCTGTTTTCAAATAAAGGAAAATGTTATTTTATACTTTATGTATTCATTAGATTCACATTTAGGAATTTAGACACATAGAAAAGTGACGGCAGAAAAAGACTGAGTAGTCCATCCAGTCTGTCCCTTTTTATTTTTTTCACATTAACCTCGTTGTCTGACTACAGATTTATGTTTATCCCAAGCAATTTGCACAAGATGCACAAATACAAAAAGTCCTGTAGACAGCAGAGTTTGTTTTCCTACAGAGCCAAGACAGAATAAAATCAGTCTGATACAGGGGAAGAAAGCTCCCAGCCAACTCTAAACCAAATAAAATCTCTTATCTTCTAAGCTTTTAGAGTTTTATCCAAAACAAAAGCAAGTTCACTCACCAAAAATACAAAGTATCCAATCTCAACAATTACGACATAGGAATTAAAATTTTCAGAAATCTAAAATATTGGTGGGGAATTAGGGAAAGGAATTCAAATTTTTAGAAATGTCAAATTTTGGTGGGGAAATCCGGAAAGGAATTCAAAGTTTTAGAAATGTCAAATTTTGGTGAGGAAATCCGGAAAGGAATTCAAATTTTTAGAAATGTCAAATTTTGGTGGGGAAATCCGGAAAGGAATTCAAAGTTTTAGAAATGTCAAATTTTGGTGAGGAAATCCGGAAAGGAATTCAAAGTTTTAGAAATGTCAAATTTTGGTGGGGAAATCCGGAAAGGAATTCAAAGTTTTAGAAATGTCAAATTTTGGTGAGGAAATCCGGAAAGGAATTCAAATTTTTAGAAATGTCAAATTTTGGTGGGGAAATCCGGAAAGGAATTAAAATTTTTAGAAATGTCAAGTTTTGGGGCGAAAATTGGGAAAGGAATAACATTTTTTTGTTAAATGTTTTGGTGGGCGAATAGGAAAAGGAATCATTTTTTTTTATAAATATAAAGTTTTGGTGGGGGAATTGGAAAAGGAATTACATTTTTTAGAAATGTCAAGTTTCGGTGAGGAAATCAAGAAAGGATTTAATTTTTTTTAGAAATGTAGAATTTTGGCGAGGAAATCAGGAAAGTATTATTAATTATTTAATTAACTAATCTTAGAAAGTATTATCTAATCTCGGAAAGTATTATTTTACTGAAAGGGTGGTTGATGATTGCAATAAACTACCAACAGAGGTAGTGAGACAGTCAACAGTGAACAGCTTCAAACATGCTTGGAATAAACATAAATCTATAGTCAGACAATGAGGTTAATGAAAATAACAAAAAAAAAATGGGCAGACTTGATGGACTACTCAGTCTTTTTCTATGTTTCTATAAAAGGGATTAAAATTTTTAGAAATATCAGGCTTTGTTGGGGAATAGGGGGAGGAATTCAAATTTTTAGAAATATCAGGTTTTGTTGGGGAATAGGGGGAGGAATTCAAATGTTTAGAAATGTCATAATTTGGTGTGAAAATCAGGAAAGGGATTCCCATTTTAATAATGCCAAGTTTTGGTGAGGAAATCGGGAAAGGAATTCAAAGTTTTAGATATGTTAAGTTTTGGTGGGAGAATTTGGTGAGGAAATCAGGAAAGAGATTCCGATTTTTAGAAATGTCATGTTTTGGTGGGGGAATAGGAAAATTAATTAAAATGCTTAGAAATATCACGTTTTGGTGGGGGAATTGGGAAAGAATTACATTTTTTTTTCTAGAAACATCAAGTTTTGGTGAGGAAATCAGGAAAGTTCACATTTTTACTAATGCCAAGTTTTGGTGAGGAATTCAGAAAATGAATTCAAAGTGTTAGAAATGTCAAGTTTTGGTGAGGAATTCAGAAAATGAATTCAAAGTGTTAGAAATGTCAAGTTTTGGTGGGAGAATTGGAAAAGGAATTACAATTTTTAAAAATGTCAAGTTTTGGTGAGATCAGGAAAACAATTCAAATGTTTAGAAATGTCAAGTTTCGATGAGGAAATCAAGAAAGGGGTTTACATTTTTTAAAATGTCAAGTTTTGGGTGGGGAAATTGGAAAAGGAATTAAATACTTTAGAAATATCGAGTTTTGGTGGGGAAATTTGAAACAGGAGAAAGGAATTCTAATTTTTAGAAATGTCAAATTTTGGGTGGGGAAATTGGAAAAGGAATTAACATTTTTAGAAATGTCAAGTTTTGCTGGTGGAATAGGAAAAGGAATTAAATACTTTAGAAATATCAAGTTTTGGTGGGGAAATTTGAAAAAGGAGAAAGGAATTCAAATTCTTAGACATTTCAAATTTTGGTGAGGAAATTAGGAAAGGGGTTCCAATTTTTAGATATGTTAAGATTTGGTGGAGGAATTGGGAAAGGAATTGCATTTTTTAGAAATGTCAAGTTTTGGAGGGGAAATTGGGGAAGGAATTCAAATTTTTTTAAATGTCAGATTTTGGTGAGTAAATTGGGAAAGAGATCAGAATATTTAGAAAGATCAAGTTTTTGTGGGGGAATTGGGAAAGTAATTAAAATTTTTAGAAATATTGCTCTTAGGTTAAAAAAAATGGAAAAAGCAGAATTCAACCCACATCCATACCCAAGGTACCTGCCAGTAGAGAGAGGAGAAGCACTGTTGAAGCCATCATAGAAAATGCAGTGTAGCTCTGAGCTTTGATGTCCTTGTGAGACGCTACTAATGCTGGCCTCTGCCTCTTAACAGACAAAAATGTTCCATTGCGCTGTTGTGGTCAAAAGTGACCCAGAGTGTAAATGTAAACAGCTAGAAGAAGAAATATATTGCAGACCACATTACCTTAAAAGGGCCGAATTGAACATCTGAATTGACGTTAGTAGGTTCAAAGGAACTTCAGGTCTGTTGAGATCAAGTCATTTTTGTGAAGTACTGTAACTACTATTAACTATTGTTCAGAAGGCTCCAAAGCAAGATACAATATCGGACATTTATAATCAACACCATGTTATTTAGGCAATTTTATTAGGCATTATTTAGGATATTTTAGGCAAAAGGTAGACCGTTACTGGGCAGAAATTCAGCTGTATTTTTTAAATAAATTCTATACCACCTTCATTTCTCTTCCTTAATCAATATAGAACAAACATCCAATGATTTAAAGCAGCTTTTCCCCACCTGATAAGGCCCAAGTATCACATTTGTGTCCACAAATATTGTAGGAAGGAAGCACTTATGTTATCCAGGCTGTATGAGGTCTTGTGGCAGTGTTGGCAAGGATGACAACTTCCATCCTACCAAGATTTTTGATTCAATGCCACACAAAAATTATAAGGGAAGAGGTGCCCAATTTTATCCTTTCAGAAGCTAGAGAAGGTTTTGGTTGAGCTTTAATAATACAAGGCGGTTCCCCCTACTCTTTAAATGAAGCATGGGGAAGGGTCTCCTTGTGGCACATCTCCAAGCACGCAGCGATATTAACAGCCGATTGTCAAAACTGATGCTTAATAAAAATATTATTAAACATACAGTATACAATTTTATATATTTTAATTTTTAAAATTATTCCCTCACCATCCCCTGATACATCACTACCCACTGATCATATGGCTGAGATAATCAGAAGCAGTGAGCTGGTGGTGTGTCCTGGACCAGACTTGCTATGTGCTGGAGAAATATACATGGAAAGCAGTCACCAAGCTGGAGCTTGTGCAGGAAAAATGACCGTTATTCTGCACAAAGTTACAGAGATTTATCATCACATAGGCTGCTTATACCAATGACAAATGTAATTTAAGCTGTTAAGGCCAAGCCTGGCTATAAGGGTGTGTATGATCTATACATAACGGAACACGAAGAAAGCTATGAAGTGTGGAACCAGCCAATACTTGAAGAATCCTCCATAGGATGGACTGTTTGCTGGGTCAGAGAAAGGGAACTGTCATAGCGCAGTATGTTGGTACTGTTCAACTGCAGACAGACAGGTTGTGCCAGAAGACCGTCATATAGACCTCACAAGTTCCAAAGGCTACGTGTCAGAAAAGTATACTCTACTGTACCTAATTTGTGCCATACATAAAATTAGTGCAAAACTCATCAAAAGTCCAACATAATGGGTTGAATAGGATATAGTGTTCCAGAAGAGAGTAGGAAGATACTTCCACCAAGTGTATAGATCGAGATAGCGTCCAGTGTCACCCCACACTCTGAGTATAGCAACTCTTACCAGAGATGTAGGTTTACCTAGCTCTAGGCAGATATAGGAAACATACTTGAGTAGCCTGTTGGCTTATGTTTACTTCTGGATACCATACAGTATTTCACTATCTGGAGTTTATTTTTTCTATATCCTGCCGCTGTGAGTTCATCGAGATACCTGAGGAGGTAGTGAGACCCCATCTCCTAAACCTGCAGAGGTGACTTGCCGCTATGTTTCCTATGTCTGCCTAGAGCTAGGTAAACCTACATCTCTGGTAAGAGTTGCTATACTCAGAGTGTGGGGTGACACTGGACGCTATCTTGATCTATACACTTGGTGGAAGTATCTTCCTACTCTCTTCTGGAACACTATATCCTATTCAACCCATTATGTTGGACTTTTGATGAGTTTTGCACTAATTTTATGTATGGCACAAATTAGGTGCATTGATTTCAATTGTTTGTTCTGTTTACCATATTGATTTATACACATTAATGTTTATTTATTTCTTAGGAGTGGCATACACTTTGAATATTTTTTGAAGACAATTAATTTTAATATTGTTTAGGGTTGCGCAATTCCTTTTTAACTCTATTTGTTTTGGATGGTTTTCCCAGATATTGCAGCACCTCACAGAGTCAACTTTTATAGATTATAATTTCTCACATTTTCACATATTAGCGCGGATTTTTTATCTAGTTTATACTCTACTGTAGCTTCATGATATCCATGTAGAGATTGTGATTTTTTTTTCCAGTATAGTGTACGGATTTCTTCAGTAGGGCATTCTCAGGAGCTTCCTATAATGGGTCATTTGCAAGACTCTTTTTAAGAGATCCAGAAAGCCACGTAAGAGATGCAGCATGAGCTGCCCTTGCATGCGTGTTAACAGCCAATCACTGATGGGATTTTTGCTGGAGGGTCAGACCTAGGTATAATAAACATCCTGAGAAGGCTCATGAAAGAGTTTTTGTCCACAGACTGTTCCGAGTTCTGGGCTGAACCCAAGACCTGAGATACTTGACCCTCTGGGTCCACCATGTGCTTCTTGATAATTAAAGGTGGACATTACCCACACTGATATTGCCGCCAAAAGGATACCACTGAAGCCACTGGAGCCACACTTGAACCTCCACTAGTTTGTGACCTCACCCATATTGATCCAATGGCAGAAGAGATATCACTGGGAACAATGGAGCCACAGTTGAACATCCACTGGTGTGGGACCTCACCAATATTGATCCAGTAGCTGAAGAGATTTTACTGGAGATAATGGAGCTACACTTAAAGAACCAGTGGTGTGGAACCTCACCCATATTGATGCAGTAGCTTGTAAGCAAGTATGGTCTTTTTTTTCAACCATGGGTGGCGATCAACCGCAGCGGCGTTGCAGCTGAAGGGGAATTTAAGAAGAGAAGGGTTCCTCTATTTATAAATTTTTAGAAATGTCAAGTTTTGGTGAGAGAATTTGGTGAGGAAATCAGGAAAGAGTTTTGTTGGGGGAATAGGAAAATGGATTAAATTGGTTAGAAATATCAAGTTTTGGTGAGGAATTCAGAAAGGAATTCAAAGTGTTAGAAATGTCAAGTTTTGGTGGGAGAATTGGAAAAGGAATTACAATTTTTAAAAATGTCAAGTTTTGGTGAGGAAATCAGGAAAGGGGTTTACATTTTAAAAATGTCAAGTTTTGCTGAGATCAGGAAAGGAATTCAATTTTTTAGAAATGTCAAGTTTTGGTGTGGAAATCGGGAAAGGGGTTTACATTTTTTAGAAATGTCAAGTTTTGGTGGTGAAATAGGAAAATGAATTCAAAGTTTTAGAAATCTCAGTTTTTGGTGGGGCAATTGGAAAAGGAATTCAAAGTTTTAAAAATCTCAGTTTTTGGTGAGGAAATTGGAAAAGGAATTAAATTCTTTAGAAATATCAAGTTTTGATGGGGAAATTTGAAAAAGGAGAAAGGAATTCAAATTCGTAGAAATGTCAAATTTTGGTGAGGAAATTAGGAAAGGTTTTCCAATTTTTAGATATGTCAAGATTTAGTGGAGGAATTGGGAAAGGAATTGCATTTTTTAGAAATGTCAAGTTTTGGTGGGGAAATTAGGGAAGGAATTCGATTTTTTAAAATGTCAGATTTTGGTGAGTAAATTGGAAAAGGGATTCAAATGTTTAGAAAGGTCAAGTTTTTGTGGGGGAATTGGGAAAGTAATTACAATTTTTAGAAATATTGCTCTTAGGTTAAAAAAATGGAAAAAGCAGAATTCACCCCACATCCATGCCCAAGGTACCTGCCAGTAGAGAGAGGAGAAGCACTGTTGAAGCCATCATAGAAAATGCAGTGTAGCTCTGAGCTTTGATGTCCTTGTGAGATGCTACTAATGCTGGCCTCCGCCTCTTAACAGACCAAATGTTCCATTGCGCTGTTGTGGTCAAAAGTGACCCAGAGTGTAAATGTAAACAGCTAGAAGAAGTAAAATATTGCAGACCACATTGCCTTAAAAGGGCCGAATTGAACATCTAAATTGACGTTAGTAGGTTCAAAGGAACTTCAGGTCTGTTGAGATCAAGTCATTTTTGTGAAGTACTGTAACTATTATTAACTATTGTTCAGAAGGCTCCAAAGCAAGATACGATATCTGACATTTATATTCAGCACCAAGTTATTTAGGCAATTTTATTAGGCATTATTTAGGATATTTTAGGCAAAAAGTAGACCGTTACTGGGCAGGAAGTCAGCTGTATTTTTTAAATAAATTCTATACCACCTTCATTTCTCTTCCTTAATCAATATAGAACAAACATCCAATGATTTAAAGCAGCTTTGCCCCACCTGATAAGGCCCAAGTATCACATTTGTGTCCACAAATATTGTAGGAAGGAAGCATTTATGTTATCCAGGCTGCATGAGGTCTTGTGGCAGTGTTGGCAAAGATGACAACTTCCATCCTACCAAGATTTTTGATTCAATGCCACACAAAAATTATAAGGGAAGAGGTGACCAATTTTATCCTTTCAGAAGCTAGAGAAGGTTTTGGTTGAGCTTTAATAATACAAGGCGGTTCCCCCTACTCTTTAAATGAAGCATGGGGAAGGGTCTCCTTGTGGCACATCTCCAAGCACGCAGCGATATTAACAGTCGATTGTCAAAAGTGATGCTTAATAAAAATATTATTAAACATACAGTATACAGTTCTATATATTTTAATTTTTTAAATTATTCCCTCACCATCCCCTGATACATCACTACCCACTGATCATATGGCTGAGATAATCAGAAGCAGTGAGCTGGTGGTGTGTCCAGGACCAGACTTGCTATGTGCTGGAGAAATATACATGGAAAGCATTCACCAAGCTGGAGCTTGTGCAGGAAAAATGACCGTTATTCTGCACAAAGCTACAGAGATTTATCATCACATAGGCTGCTTATACCAATGACAAATGTAATTTAAGCTGTTAAGGCCAAGCCTGGCTATAAGGGTGTGTATGATCTATACATAAAGGAACACGAAGAAAGCTATGAAGTGTGGAACCAGCCAATACTTGAAGAATCCTCCATAGGATGGACTGTCCTGAAAGGGAACCGTCATAGCGCAGTATGTTGGTACTGTTCAACTGCAGACAGACAGATCCGTTCTGTTGTGCCAGAAGACCGTCATATAGACCTCACAAGTTACCAAGGCTACGTGTCAGAAAAGTATACTCTACTGTAGCTTCATGATATCCATGTAGAGATTGTGATTTTTTTCCAGTATGGTGTAGGGATTTCTTCAGTAGGGCATTCTCAGGAGCTTCCTATAATGGGTCATTTGCGAGACTCTTTTTAAGAAATCCAGAAAGCCACGTAAGAGATGCAGCATGAGCTGTCCTTGCATGCTTGTTAACAGCAAATCACTGATGGGATTTTTGCTGGAGGGTCAGACCTAGGTATAATAAACATCCTGAGAAGGCTCATGAAAGAGTTTTTGTCCACAGACTGTTCCGAGTTCTGGGCTGAACCCAAGACCTGAGATACTTGACCCTCTGGGTCCACCATGTGCTTCTTGATAATTAAAGGTGGACATTACCCACACTGATATTGCCGCCAAAAGGATACCACTGAAGCCACTGGAGCCACACTTGAACCTCCACTAGTTTGTGACCTCACCCATATTGATCCAATGGCAGAAGAGATATCACTGGGAACAATGGAGCCACAGTTGAACATCCACTGGTGTGGGACCTCACCAATATTGATCCAGTAGCTGAAGAGATTTTACTGGAGATAATGGAGCTACACTTAAAGAACCAGTGGTGTGGAACCTCACCCATATTGATGCAGTAGCTTGTAAGCAAGTATGGTCTTTTTTTTCAACCATGGGTGGCGATCAACCGCAGCGGCGTTGCAGCTGAAGGGGAATTTAAGAAGAGAAGGGTTCCTCTATTTATAAATTTTTAGAAATGTCAAGTTTTGGTGAGAGAATTTGGTGAGGAAATCAGGAAAGAGTTTTGTTGGGGGAATAGGAAAATGGATTAAATTGGTTAGAAATATCAAGTTTTGGTGAGGAATTCAGAAAGGAATTCAAAGTGTTAGAAATGTCAAGTTTTGGTGGGAGAATTGGAAAAGGAATTACAATTTTTAAAAATGTCAAGTTTTGGTGAGGAAATCAGGAAAGGGGTTTACATTTTAAAAATGTCAAGTTTTGCTGAGATCAGGAAAGGAATTCAATTTTTTAGAAATGTCAAGTTTTGGTGTGGAAATCGGGAAAGGGGTTTACATTTTTTAGAAATGTCAAGTTTTGGTGGTGAAATAGGAAAATGAATTCAAAGTTTTAGAAATCTCAGTTTTTGGTGGGGCAATTGGAAAAGGAATTCAAAGTTTTAAAAATCTCAGTTTTTGGTGAGGAAATTGGAAAAGGAATTAAATTCTTTAGAAATATCAAGTTTTGATGGGGAAATTTGAAAAAGGAGAAAGGAATTCAAATTCGTAGAAATGTCAAATTTTGGTGAGGAAATTAGGAAAGGTTTTCCAATTTTTAGATATGTCAAGATTTAGTGGAGGAATTGGGAAAGGAATTGCATTTTTTAGAAATGTCAAGTTTTGGTGGGGAAATTAGGGAAGGAATTCGATTTTTTAAAATGTCAGATTTTGGTGAGTAAATTGGAAAAGGGATTCAAATGTTTAGAAAGGTCAAGTTTTTGTGGGGGAATTGGGAAAGTAATTACAATTTTTAGAAATATTGCTCTTAGGTTAAAAAAATGGAAAAAGCAGAATTCACCCCACATCCATGCCCAAGGTACCTGCCAGTAGAGAGAGGAGAAGCACTGTTGAAGCCATCATAGAAAATGCAGTGTAGCTCTGAGCTTTGATGTCCTTGTGAGATGCTACTAATGCTGGCCTCCGCCTCTTAACAGACCAAATGTTCCATTGCGCTGTTGTGGTCAAAAGTGACCCAGAGTGTAAATGTAAACAGCTAGAAGAAGTAAAATATTGCAGACCACATTGCCTTAAAAGGGCCGAATTGAACATCTAAATTGACGTTAGTAGGTTCAAAGGAACTTCAGGTCTGTTGAGATCAAGTCATTTTTGTGAAGTACTGTAACTATTATTAACTATTGTTCAGAAGGCTCCAAAGCAAGATACGATATCTGACATTTATATTCAGCACCAAGTTATTTAGGCAATTTTATTAGGCATTATTTAGGATATTTTAGGCAAAAAGTAGACCGTTACTGGGCAGGAAGTCAGCTGTATTTTTTAAATAAATTCTATACCACCTTCATTTCTCTTCCTTAATCAATATAGAACAAACATCCAATGATTTAAAGCAGCTTTGCCCCACCTGATAAGGCCCAAGTATCACATTTGTGTCCACAAATATTGTAGGAAGGAAGCATTTATGTTATCCAGGCTGCATGAGGTCTTGTGGCAGTGTTGGCAAAGATGACAACTTCCATCCTACCAAGATTTTTGATTCAATGCCACACAAAAATTATAAGGGAAGAGGTGACCAATTTTATCCTTTCAGAAGCTAGAGAAGGTTTTGGTTGAGCTTTAATAATACAAGGCGGTTCCCCCTACTCTTTAAATGAAGCATGGGGAAGGGTCTCCTTGTGGCACATCTCCAAGCACGCAGCGATATTAACAGTCGATTGTCAAAAGTGATGCTTAATAAAAATATTATTAAACATACAGTATACAGTTCTATATATTTTAATTTTTTAAATTATTCCCTCACCATCCCCTGATACATCACTACCCACTGATCATATGGCTGAGATAATCAGAAGCAGTGAGCTGGTGGTGTGTCCAGGACCAGACTTGCTATGTGCTGGAGAAATATACATGGAAAGCATTCACCAAGCTGGAGCTTGTGCAGGAAAAATGACCGTTATTCTGCACAAAGCTACAGAGATTTATCATCACATAGGCTGCTTATACCAATGACAAATGTAATTTAAGCTGTTAAGGCCAAGCCTGGCTATAAGGGTGTGTATGATCTATACATAAAGGAACACGAAGAAAGCTATGAAGTGTGGAACCAGCCAATACTTGAAGAATCCTCCATAGGATGGACTGTCCTGAAAGGGAACCGTCATAGCGCAGTATGTTGGTACTGTTCAACTGCAGACAGACAGATCCGTTCTGTTGTGCCAGAAGACCGTCATATAGACCTCACAAGTTACCAAGGCTACGTGTCAGAAAAGTATACTCTACTGTAGCTTCATGATATCCATGTAGAGATTGTGATTTTTTTCCAGTATGGTGTAGGGATTTCTTCAGTAGGGCATTCTCAGGAGCTTCCTATAATGGGTCATTTGCGAGACTCTTTTTAAGAAATCCAGAAAGCCACGTAAGAGATGCAGCATGAGCTGTCCTTGCATGCTTGTTAACAGCAAATCACTGATGGGATTTTTGCTGGAGGGTCAGACCTAGGTATAATAAACATCCTGAGAAGGCTCATGAAAGAGTTTTTGTCCACAGACTGTTCCGAGTTCTGGGCTGAACCCAAGACCTGAGATACTTGACCCTCTGGGTCCACCATGTGCTTCTTGATAATTAAAGGTGGACATTACCCACGCTGATATTGCCACCAAAAGGATACCACTGAAACCACACTTGAACCTCCACTAGTTTGTGACCTCACCCATATTGATCCAGTGGCAGAAGAGATATCACTGGGAACAATGGAGCCACAGTTGAACATCCACAAGAGATTTTACTGGAGATAATGAAGCTACACTTAAAGATCCAGTGGTTTGGGACCTCACCCATATTGATCCAGTAGCTTGTAAGCAAGTACAGTCTTTTTTTTTCAACCATGGGTGGCGCTCAACAGCAGCGGCATTGCAGCTGAAGGGGAATTTAAAAAGAGAAGGATTCCTCTATTGTTTTTTGGGTCACAGGGGAAGCTATCCGTTTCATACTGCCACCCCCAACATAAAATAAAGTGAATAAAGTCCAAAATTGTTCATGGGAAAGTTGTGCGATCAGTCGCATATATCCAGGCATAAAACAAGGGGTTAACTCTATGTGCTCCTCCACCAACACCTGGTGAGTAGGGTGTGTGACAGGTGTTGGTGGAGGAGCACATACAGTTTTTGCACTTTATGTATATATTATGTCATTTAATAGTGACCTCTAGTGGTTAATCCCTCACATTGCACTTTATGTTTTCTACTTATTGAAAATCATTTGGGTATACATTGGTGACCTCTAGTGGTTAATCCCTCACATTGCACTTTATGTTTTCTACTTATTGAAAATCATTTGTGTACACATTGGTGACCTCTAGTGGTCAGTCATATAAATTACACCTTACTAATACAGGTGGCGAGCGTGGTTTTACTTTTCATCCATTTATACCGGAATGGTGCCTGCACCTACAGGCATCATTCTGGTATGCATTTTTTTCAGCCAGCTATTCTCTTTCTTGCAGAAGTGATCCCTGTGGCTAATTAGCCACTCGATCACTTCAACGGCCAGCAAATCAACCGAACAGACTGATGCCCCCATGTTGTGAAGCGCTGCGCAAACTGTTGGCGCTATATAAACCCTGTATAATAATAATATAATAATAATCTGTATTTGATCAGCTGCATGGGAAGAGGAGAGATTTGGGGTCTAATAGACCCCAGAACTCTCTATAAGGAGGACCTGTTACGGCCCCCATGCTGTCACAAGGGACGCTGTCCATCCTTTGTGATAGCAATAAAGTTAATCCAAAAAAAATAGTGTAATTTTATTTTTTTTTTTGTATAAAAGAAATAATAATAATAATAAAAAAAAATGTAGCACCATAGTCCATTCCACGGGCAGATGCAATTTTATCCACTTCAGCCCCGGAAGGATTTCACAGTTTAGGACCAGAGCACTTTTTGCGATTCGGCACTGCGTCCCTTTAACTGACAATTGCGCAGTCGTGCGACGTTGTACCCAAACGAAATTTGCGTCCTTTTTTCCCCAGAAATAGAGCTTTCTTTTGGTGGTATTTGATCCCCTCTGCGTCATTTCTGATCGCCGCTATAAACAAAAAAAGACCGACAATTTTGCAAAAAAAAAAACAATTTTTCTTACTTTTTGCTAAAATACAAATCCAAAAAAAAATTTAAAAAAAAACTTTTTTTCATCGGTTTTGGCCGATTTATATTCTTCCTCATATTTTTGGTAAAAAAAAATTGCAATTAGCGTTTATTGATTGGTTTGCGCAAAAGTTGCCACGTTTGCGAATGATGAGAATTCTTTTCTGAGGTTTTTATTTATTTTTTACTAGTAATGGCGGTGATCGGCAAGTGGTTAAAGCGCGACAGGTTAGGTATTTATTTAACTATAGTGTTCTATTTTTTTTTTTTTTTTTAATTCATAAAAGTGATTTTTTTTCCCCCAAAAAAATGCATTTGAAAAACCCCTGCGCAAATACTGTATGACATAAAAAATTGCAACACCCACCATTTTATTCTATAGGGCCTCTGCTAAAAAAAATATATAATATTAGGGGGTTTTAAGTAATTTTCTAGCAAAAAAAAAAAAATTGTTACATGTAGGAGCGAAGTGTCAGAAATGATCCGGATGGCAAGAGGTTAAGCTAAATTACCCCCAAACATCACAATAGCCATAACACTTTGCATAGTTTTTGGGGGTCTTGCCCTATTTATGTTGGTAAATAATGTCCCCATACATGGGTGGCACTGTGGATCTCCTGCATCTACCAGTGTTGGTGATTTCTGTACACGGGCAGGCGGTGAGGACTGTGAGAGTATTTATAGCACATCCTGTGCAATCTGTACGGTGATTGTCACACCACAGAGGACAATGACACCCCTGGCCTCCTGTTTACTGAGTTATAGGCACATTTATCATTTTCACTTTTACTAATCTGACCTCAGTGATATTATTGGTTGCCTGCAATCTGCACCTTGTCATCAGGCATCTTAGAAAACTCATCCCCTGCCCTGATTGGGGACGGATGCACACATAGAGTGACAGATAGTGAGATAGTGACTCGGTTTGGATGGTGACCAATTTCTGTCCTACAACGTGTGACTTGATTTTTTCGGGGAGAGAGGGAGGCTGTTACTGCCTTGTTTTTACTTTCGTTTTTTGTATAACGATGTACAGCCCCCTAACCCTAATGACTGCCCGTTGCACCCTTGGTGGGGACAACTGCAATCAAGGGTTTGTGATCACTGGCAATGAGTCTTTCACATCGCTGTGGAGGAATTTTGGCCCCACTCTTTACAGAATTGTTGTCATTAAGGCACATTGGAGGGTTTTCAGGGCCGGCTCTACCACTAGGCGGTATAGGCAGCCGCCTAGGGCGCACTGCCGCCAAGGGAGCCCAGCCACTGTTGATCCGTCACCGTGTAGAGAGGCGCTGCAAAAGTCTCCACTTCCGCCACCTACATTGTATACATGGACAGGGGAAAGGGGGTGGAGTCAGGGGTGGAGCCAAAAGGGGCGGCAAAATTAGGTTTCGCCTAGGGTGTCAAAAATCCTTGCACCAGCCCTGAGGGTTTTCCAGAATGAACGGCCCTTGTAAGGTCATGCCACAGCATCTCAATTGGATCTAAGTCCAGACATTGACTAGGCCACTCCAAAAACCATCATGGGTTCAGGAATCAGCTTCCTATGGTGGTGCTAGGATAAGAGGGGGAGCCAAGAGAGCGGGCAGGGGGACCACAAAAGAGGAGGTAAGAATAACATGTTTACTATAAGAAAAAAAAAATCTAAGCTTTACAATCTCTTGTAAAGAGAGTCTGGGGCTCTGTATACCCTATCTGGGGCTATGTATACTGCTATCTGGGGCTCTGTATACTGGTATCTGGGGCTCTGTATACTGCTATCTGGGGCTCTGTATACTGGTATCTGGGGCTCTGTATACTGCTATCTGGGGCTCTGTATACTGGTATCTGGGGCTCTGTATACTGGTATCTGGGGCTCTGTATACTGGTATCTGGGGCTCTGTATACTGCTATCTGGGGCTCTGTATACTGGTATCTGGGGCTCTGTATACTGCTATCTGGGGCTCTGTATACTGTTATCTGGTGCTATGTATACTGCTATCTGGGGCTCTGTATACTGTTATCTGGTGCTATGTATACTGCTATCTGGGGCTCTGTATACTGCTATCTGGGGCTCTGTATACTGCTATATGGTGACTCTGTATACTGTTATCTGGTGACTCTGTATACTGCTATCTGGGGCTCTGTATACTGCTATATGGTGACTCTGTATACTGTTATCTGGTGACTCTGTATACTGCTATCTGGGGCTCTGTGTACTGCTATATGGTGGCTCTGTATACTGCTATCTGGGGCTCTGTACACCCCTATCTGGGGCTCTGTATACTCCTATCTGGTGACTCTGTATATCTCTATCTGAAGATGCTGTACACCCTATCTGGTGATGCCGGGCTGTATACTCCTGACACAAGGGGTGGAAACTATAAGGGGTGGGTCTTATGGGAAGTAGGAGGGGGCAAAAAGGAAGGGCGGGGTCTGGTACCCCCCATTCTAAAATTTCGCCAGCTGCCACTGTCAGGGTTACTAGAAGTCAGGGCTGGGTGACTCATCCTGGCAGCATTCTGATACCTCCCCGTTTCCAAAGCATTGGAAAATGTTCTGGAACTAGTTGGTGGAAGTGAGGAGCTGCCTTGAATATTTGAAGGCCTTTAGCCAATTCCCAGGTTAGGGGCCTGTCGGGGAGCTAAAGAGCCTTTAAATAGACATGAGCCAGGCCTGCAGGGGAGTCGGGTGGAAGATGGAGAAGCAGTGCTGAGGAGAGGGTGTCGGTGGCCCTTGAGTGACCCTTTTCTGAGGGGGAGGTGAACCTTAGTCTGGGAGCTCAGGAAAACTGGCCTGGAAGAATCCCACCACAGAAGGCAGTTGGAGGGATTCATGCTGGAGAGGCAACGTGAAGAAGCAAGCAGAGGCAGTGAGTAGATCAGCATGGTGCAATGGGCCTTTGCTCTACTAGCAATATACTGCTAGTTCCATCAGGAGAGATCAGCAGGTGCTGTATAAGTGAACCAAGTTTGTGCTGGAAGAAGGAATACAAGGATTTCTTTGTAAATAGGGAGGAAGTTGTCCCGTTTGTTCTGTGTTCTGGACATTTCCAAGTTGGGCATCCCACAATTCCCTACCCTATCCAAGTTATCATCACCTAAAAAAACAAAAAAACAATCCAAGGACTGATTTCTGCATTTGAGTGAATGAAGGAAATTCTAAGTGACTGGCTGTGCAGCAGTGGGGGACCCTTACTAAGCAGCTCTCATGAGGGGTGTGCTACACAAACAATAGGTAGGTCATAAGAACAGAGGGGAAGGACCTGTGTCCTGTATTGTATTCACAAAAACTGATTTTACTGCTAATCAAACATGCTATTTTCTTAGTCATACAGTACAGGAAACTGTTTCTTTATTCTTAAACCATGGGATGTCCAAAGGCGGTCCAACTGAGGGGTGAGCAACACAGCAAACAGCATCAACTGGCCCAAGTAACAAATGAGCCAAAAGACTTGACAAATTCAAAGAGCAGCCTATGGTACCTTCACCCTAAACTGGCATCAGATGAGGCCTTAACATCTACCTGATAGAACTTAGTAGAACAAAAGACAGAACCGCTGGTAGAACAGAAGAGTGAACAGAGGACCAGTCGTGCAAATCTGTGAAACAAATGCTTGATGCTGAAAAGTCCATGAAGCACTGCTAGATCTGGTAGAGTGCACCTTAACAGGGAATGGAGAACCCCTGTGAAAGTAGAAAATGCCCCAGCATCAAGTGGGAGTAAACAACGCCCCATCATTGGTTTTAGTGGGAAGAATAATGTCCCATTGATGGTGTCAGTGGGAGGAATGGTGCCCATCATTGGTGTCAATTGAAGGAAAAGTGTCCAGAGGGCCAAATAAGGTCAAGCAAAGGGCCACGCCAGTTTGGAGACCACTGCTATAGACCATAGGCTCGAACAATGACATGTTCAATCCACCTATCAATGGTAGCGCAAGGAGTCCCCAGCAGGAACCTACTGGAGGCACAAAGAGGGAACCTGATTACCTAAAGAGGCTATAGCTCAGCAATAGACTCCAATGGTACATCCAGACAGAGAGCAGTTTCCTTTGGTTGAGATGGAATGAGGAAACCATCTAAGGGGAAAAAAAGAGGCTTTTGGCCTCAAGAAAACCTTATCCTTGTGTAAAACCAGAAAATGTTCTTTATGGGATAGGGCTTCTACCTAAGAGACCCTCCAAGCAGAGATGATCACAATTAGAAAGGCCACCTTGTTAGGTCAGACAAGGGAATATCCCTAGTAAGTTTGAAAGGTGGCCTCTGAAGGGCCAAGAGAACCAGGGTAAGGTCCTACAGGGGAGTGTACAGGGGAAGAAATGTGAGGGGCATCCTGTACAAATGTCTTAACCAGGTAAAAAGAGGGCCAAAGGTCTTTGGAACAGAACAGCTAAGGCCAAGACTTGACCTTGGATGGTTCTCAAGTCTAGATGCTGGTCCAGATCCAAGTGGAAGAAGGACATGATATGTTCCACAAAGGATTTCCAAGGATGAAACTTCCTGGTCTCACTCTGCACAAAATAGGATTTACAGGTGTGATGGTAGATTTTACAAGAATTTAAATAAAACATACAGTCTTCACTCCCAATATAGTGAACATGGCCTATGTTTCACACTTTTTATGATGTACCCTAGCAGCTCTCCAGATGTATCTAATCACTTGCATTGATATGGTCAAACAGCACCCTGAATTCCCTGTTTTTTTTATCTTTCCATACACTTCCTTTGAAATCCTCTGGGATAAAGTACAGGAGATAAGAGGTGAAGGAAAATCACTTTCTGGTCAGTGGCGGCCCGTCTATCAGGGGCACACGGGTGGCACCCCCGCTATCCATGCATCTGGCCCCCTAATCTACATGCAGGGTGCCGGACGCATGGATTCCAATGGGGGGGGGTGTTTTTTTTTGAAGCATGTGATTAGAGCCAGAGGCTCTAATAGGCTTCAATGAAAAGTGGGCTTGGGGTGCAGAGCACTGCGCTCCGAGCCCACCCAATTGTGCGAAAATAGTGAATGAATATTCACTATTATCACACTGATCCTCCTCCCGGCCAATCAGTAAGCAGGTCTTAAGACCCGATTGGCTGAAAGGACAGGCAATCCTATTGGACACCTAGGAGGAGGAGGAAGGACATGCACGACGGAAGCCAAAGGAAGAGGAGACGTGATGAAAGCCACCCATTGCCCATAGGAGCGCTGCCAACCTAGACGGGGTAAGTTGATTAAGGACCGTCTGCCCATGGGGGGTGTGCCGCCAGCTGACCGTTGGGGGGGTGGTTGATTGCTGCCCCTCTCAAAAAAAACACCAGCCGCCACTGTTTCCGGCACACACACTATACACAGTACAAACATATAATATAGAAGAATAAGAATCAAACGGATACAGCACTTTATTATTAAATTAATTTGTTATATTACAAAATGAATTTGGCAACAGTTTTGAGCCATGACATCCATCACAGTTGCATAGATACACTCCTTAAAGTGACATTAAATGATATCCTTATTTTCCAAACATAATCCATACCCATCCACTACTTAATAACCCTGTAATATATATTTCATGACATTTTTTTGTGTTTTTCTTCCTCCTCCCCTTTCCCCCTTCACTTTCCTTGGGAACGAGCAGTGTCCATGCATTCTACACATCCCATAGTCCATAGTCCATCTCGGGAGCCAGCAAGAGAGGGTGGCTACCTTCCTACATACAGTGGCAGCGTGGAGAATGAAAGCAGCCGCCCTCTAACAGGAAGTCGGATCACAGCAGCAAATAGAAGGAATTTGGAGATTTGGAGGAGGCAGAGAGGTTTGGAGTTAAGAATATTTACTTGAATTTAATTGTTTTGTTTTGTTTTTTTGTGTCACTTCAAATGGTTAGGCAAACCAGATATTTGGTTCAATATAAAAAAAAAAAATAATTGACCCCTAATTAACATAATAAAGCCATAGCCTAACATAATTGTAGTAAATAAATAAAATGCAACCTTTAGGGCCACTTCACACCATAGAAACACAGTCTGGATACGTTCCAGGTGCTTTTCTGGATGCAGTTTTTGATGCAGTCCAGGGCTTTTTTCCCCCTATTTTTTCTTAACCTCGAGGGTCATTTTTTATGCTTTCCGTTACATTTTTGGTACGTTCTGGTGCGTCTTTACGCTTCTGATGCGTTTTTAGTACGTTCTGGTGCATTCTTGATGCATTTTATCGCGTTCCAGTACAGTTCAGTGCAAAAAAAAATGCAGCATGTTCTACTTATTTTTCTGAAACTGGAACGCACTGGTGTGAACTATGCTATTGAAAACCATATAACCTATGCTCCATGCGTTTTTTATGCATAAACAAACATACTGGACCGCATGTGGTGTTAACTGACCCTCATAGAAACAATCCAGATCATCACTGAGCCCCATCGTGTGTATTGCTTTGAGATCATAGATCCATTTATCTCCTTGTATTTTTATAACTGCTCACAATCCCCTCCCTTCCCCTCAGCTTACAGCTACAACAGCATTGAACTTCAACTGCACTACAATGTGTCCATTAGACATAAAGGGGTCTATGCATAAAACTTTGGTTGTGCAGATGTGACAAATGTAAAAAATTGCCGTACTTTCTCTATTATGTGTGATTCCTATATCGTCAGCACCATCTAGTGGCAACAATATTTTTTTCCCTTAAAGCGGAGTTCCGCCCTATTAAAAGTCAGCAGCTACAAAAAGTGTAGCTGCTGACTTTTAAGAATTGGACACTCACCTGTCCCTCGCTCCAGCGATGCAGCCGCCCACTGCCTCCCCCCCCCCCCCGTGCGAAGCCGGCATCACAAGTGAGGGTGCCTGGCTTTGGCTTCAAAGCCAGGCATGCACTGTGCATGCGCGAGCTGCGCTTTGTGAATGGCTGGTGTATCTTCTGGGACATGTGACGTGTCCCAGAAGATCGCTGGGAGGGAGGTGAACTTCCTTCCTGTGCCACGGAGCCAGGAGAGGAAGTGCAGCTGGGACCCAGGGTCTCCACTGACCCCCCACATAAATGACATGCCAATTGTGGCATGTCAGGGTGTCACCTTCCCTTAAAGCAGAAGTTCCACTTTTGGGTGGAACTCCGCTTTATTGAGGTATTTCTGGCCACTAGGTGGTGCTGACAATATAGGAATTGCACATAATAGAGCAGGGATATGCAATTAGCGGACCTCCAGCTGTTGCAAAACTACAAGTCCCATCATGCCTCTGCCTCTGGGTGTCATGTTTGTGGCTGTCAGAGTCTTGCTATGCCTCATGGGACTTGTAGTTCTGCAACAGCTGGAGGTCCACTAATTGCATATCCCTGTAATATAGGAATTATGGCACTTTTCGCATTTTATTTTATTTATTTATCACTTATATAGCACCGCCAATATACGCAGCACTGGAGCTAAATAACCTACCAGCATGTGTTTGGAATATGGGAGGAAACATTTTGAATGTTTGTCCCAAACTGAATATTTATGATGGACACATCTATTTTTATAGCAGACTTTCACCCAAAAAAACAAAAAAAAACCTCTAGTGCATGCAGCTCTGCTTGCTGATCTCAAAACATCTTCAAGTAATTTTTAAAATATACGATTTATTATGATATTTACATTTCATTTTGATTAACTGTCTGGTATTTCAAGGCACTGGTGACATAGCCAGGTCCTCATAGCGGCAGCCTGGAAAGGTTACATCACCAGGTTCTTCCAGGGAGAACTTGTCTGTAAGGCATTTATTAAACTAGAAAGGTGAGTGTCGGGTACCATAATGATCCTCCCGTTAATGAAGCCGTGGCATCTTACAGCGCAGACATAAGGTTTGGTGCAGAAGTGATCCATAGGTCAGTACAGAAAACAAAATGTGGTAATGTGACAGTGGAAGTCACACTTTGACGTCACATAAGCACAACTTTAAATCACAGGCCTCATAGCAACATCTTTTCAAATTTTCAACATCAATTAATGGACCTAATTAACAATGGTGGGCAGTAAAAATGCCCCCTTGTTGTCCCCAATGATCAGTGACAATATGTATATAGATAGGACTGAATGTAGACACATATAAAATGAGTCTCCAGCCCTGAGTTCCATCAATAGATGGGTGGGACTTTAAATGAGGTGCACATGGGATGCCCCTCCATCCCGGGTACATAATAAAAAGGAAACTGTCACGGTCCTGGCGGTGGAGTCTGTCTTAGCAGGGAACAACCACTCTTACACACCCGATTCGGGGACCCCTGGTAGTATAGACAGGAAGTCCCAGAGTGCGGGATGGCACGAGGGCTGGATGGTCACTGGTGGTGATGTGAGGCTCCAGATGGTCGTGCAGACAGAAGAATGGTCGTGCAGGCTGGGTCGGCAACTGGCGGGTCAGAGAGGCACAAAAGGGGCAGGCAGAAGAGTAGTCAAAGTCCAAGCTGGGTTCGTTCACGGGCTGGCGGCAAAGGTACAGAGGGGTCAGACAGGCGGATGGTCGTGGATAGCCGGGGTCGGTGCAGGCGGATAGGGAGCAGGTCGGGAGAAGCCGGGTCAGTACACAGGAACCACACAGGAAGCAGGTTTTCAGGTAGGAGAGCTGAAGCTCACAGGTACTCAGACGCTGTAGAACGGACAGCACCTGCTGACAGGTGCAGGAAGCTTAAATAGAGCCATTGGGTGAATGGCAAAACTCGGCAAAAAAGTCCAGAACATGGCCTGACTTCACCAGGCCAATCTTTTCCTAACAGAAACCGTTTGGGACTTTGAATGAGGCACACGACGGACCATGGGATAAGCGTAAAGGCGTATTTATTGTCACATTAGTAATCATAGTGCAAGATAATCAACGTATGGAAATTCACACATATACAGACTGAAATACATTTCATATATGTACAGATGTAGACATTAATAGGCCACTAATACCAGCTGCCAGCATAGGTTCCAAGTAAAGTGCAAGGTGCCAATCAAGATATAAGATTAGATGAAGTTATTCATATATAAAGAATTGTATGTAGTCATGACTGCATCCAGGGTAAGCCCGACGCGTTTTGGGGTATACACCACTCATCAGGGGCGAATGCGTCAACAATGTCTGAAACAAGAAGACATGAGTACTAAATCTGACTTTATAAAGTGTAAGTATATTACCATAAAGCGGAGAAAAATATACAATCCGATTCACTTACATGGAACAAAAGCGTGGAACCGTGCGGTGTAATTGGTCCCGAGGGCCACATGGGAAGCCCGTCCCGGGAGCTGAGGTGGGGAACCCGCGATTGGCGCCGGCATGCATCAAATACTCCCTTGGCGTAAGAACTTGTGTATACAATAGTGAAGGGCTGCCCCAAGGTCTCGAAGTACATGTCTGTGAAAAATGGGGGTCATAGGAAAGGTGATATTGGTAAGAATAGTAATGTAACCCCATAGTACCAAAGGGAAGAGAGCATGAAAGTGTAAAACAGAAAATGAATAGGAAAGAAGATGGAATAAAGCGAAAGCTGGAGTGTGCAACGTGGCCCATGCACACTGACTCAAAGTAGTTAGATACCATAAAGAAAGGAGATAAGAATCTGTTGTGAGCAGACTTGGGGTCCCTAATGTGGTTACCTAATGTGGAGTCAATAGTAGAGTACACCATGTAATGAGTGATAGCCTCACGCGTGCAAATGAAAAGGTGCGCCAATGGGAAGTATTTGTATGCACGTCAGACGGGTGCAGGTGGGACCCAACCAGTGTCACGTGGGCGTTCCGATAGGGAAGGAGTGTCACCCTGTGGACGGCAAGGGCTGCCGCCATGTGGTGCCAATTCCTCCCCATGTGGAACAGCCAAAGATGGACTTGGCGCACACGTGCCGACGCCATAGTGACATCACACGTGAGCGTTGAGCGTGGCACCGATGCACAGTGGACCGCCCGCCCGAAATATTCACACATATACAGACTGAAATACATTTCATATATGTACAGATGTAGACATTAATAGGCCACTAATACCAGCTGCCAGCATAGGTTCCAAGTAAAGTGCAAGGTGCCAATCAAGATATAAGATTAGATGAAGTTATCCATAGTTAAAGAATTGTATGTAGTCATGACTGCATCCAGGGTAAGTCCGACGCGTTTCGTGGTGAGCGTCGAGCGTGGTGCCGATGCACAGTGGACCGCCCGTCCCGTCCCCCAAATTCCAACTTCAAGGGAGTGTAAGGAAAGAGAGAGGGGGATGGCGCCCAGTATGCATCGCAGCTCCCGGGTAACAGACACCCAGAATGGTCCGCGGGACAAGCCGCACGGTGCCACCGATGCGGGCAACCGGAGAGAGTGACCAAGTCAATACAGAAAACAGTAAGATACACATGATTATTGCATATCAGGGCATGAGTATAGCCCAAAGACATACACGACTCCATAGGTGCCAGATGCATAGATACGTTGATTATCTTGCACTATGATTACTATTGTGACAATAAATACGCCTTTACTCTGGTCCGTCATGTGCCTCATTCAAAGTCCCAAATTGTTTCCTTTTTTTTTTTTTATTTTGATCAGTGACAAGCACATCCTTTAGTACATTGAGGGTCAAGGCAAAATACCTGTAAAGGAAATTTGTAAGTTTTGTATATAATTGTATTCTATTTTGTGTTTATAGCACACCGCACTCACTATGCACACGGCACTAATAATGTTTTCATTACATATTTGCATTCTTTCAAGTCCTGATTAGAATTAGCCTGCCCATGTTACGCCCCTTGTTACCATACAAGTACAATTGTAATATTAAAAGATGCTGAGTGTATCTTTTGTGTCTGTTCCTTACTGTAGTAGTTATTATTAATTTGGAACCACTAATCAATATGAGGATAGGAGTTGCCTATCTATAAAATATCCAGAACAGATGGCGAGCTTTGCCTAGGAGGGAATTTACAGGTGTACCCGAGAATCTGAAACGAGGAGCTTGAGACGTTCTGGGAATTTCTGATAATCAACCAGCTGAGGTAAGCGCTTTGCTTACATTTTAGTTATTGGACTTCCTTGATCGGTAAGGCATTTTCGGGACAAAGGGCCTATTTTGCTCCCCTTAATCGAACTGTATTCATTTTTGGTTATATGTTATGTTGTCACTGTCTACTGTCCATCAAAGTGTTATAGATAAGAAAGGGAAGAATAGTGCTGTTCACAGGTAATATGAAGTACACATCTACTGAAATAGTAGTTTAGAGTCAAGAGGGTATAGGAACAAGAAGAGAAAAAGACTGGCCTGTCATTATGGCCATTAAATTAAGTAAGGGAATGAAGGGTAAGAGACCCTCAAAGATGCCCAGGGCAAGAGGAGCGCTAGAAAATGTGTGAACCGAAGGTGTGGTTCCCGTCTATACTGAGCTCAGAGATAAATGGTTAAAGTGGACCGGGATCCACAATGGGTAACAGGGTTACCAAAGTCCACGGGGACTAAGAATCATGCTGATTAAACAGCTAGAGCAGGAATATGCAATTAGCGGACCTCCAGATGTTGCGGAACTACAAATCCCATGAGGCATAGCAAGACTGACAGCCACAAGCATGACACCCAGAGGCAGAGGCATGATGGGATTTGTAGTTTTGCAACAGCTGGAGGTCCGTTAATTGCATATCCCTGCTCTAGCTGTTTAATCAGCATGATGAGTAAGCACCTACTGTAGGGTGCGAAACGCGTCAGCTGGACCTTTCGTTCGTTGCCTATATCACCCTTTGTTGCAATAAAATAATTTTTGGAAATTGGATCGTTTGAGTGCGGCTACTTCCAACCTTGTTGCTGTTACTACTTGATTGCTTCATCAGCCTGCACCTGCCCTTGTGAGTCAGCACACCAGATCCACACGAGCTGTGTTACCCTCTGAGCGGTGAGCCTGCACTATGATGGGATTTTTAGTTTTGCAACAGCTGGAGGTCCGCTAATTGCATAACCCTGAGCTAGAGGAACAGCTATCTATGTGAGCAGGATGGGACAAGGGTGACAGAGAAATTAACACTAGACATAAAGGGACATTTTGATGTTAAGTTGTGCGATGAATTTAGGATCAGGCACTACAACTAGTAATGAATTTTATGTAGAATTGTCTGTGTTTACCTATGCTGATAAGTCAGCATGTCCACAATTAAGCTAGAAGGCCATTCTGGCCACAGGAGTGTGCAGCCAATACTCTGTAAATATTTCTTATCAATCATTTGTTTTTCACAATGAAAAATCATTTTGTAATGAAAAAGCTGCTCAGCTATTATATTCTCAACAATGGAGTTTGCCTCTTTGGCCAGGACTACCTCCACCTAGGCGTGTGGAGGTTCCAGTTTGAAGGTGATAGCGGGTATAGTTAGTGATCAAAATATTGATCAATAGAGAGGAGATTGTAAAGGAAATTTGTAAGTTCTGTATATAATTGTGTTCTATGTTGTATGTATTGCTCACTGTGCACACGCCACTAATAATGTTTTCATTACATGTTTGCATTCTTTCGAGTCCTGAATAGAATTAGCCTGCCCATGTTACGCCCCTTGTTACCATACAAGTACAATTGTAATATTAATGTGATACCTAGGTAATCATGTGCATAAAAACCTTAAATTGCGTCAAAATAAAGAACAGTTATGTTAGAAGACTGTGCAGAGGGTTAATCGCATTTGATTGTTATTTCCTCTATGTCCCTATTTAAACTTCCTGCTTCCTGTAGCAAGTGCTGTCTGATCTACAGCGTGTTAGTGAGTTCCTGTGACCTGTCTTTCCAGTCTTCCTGTATCTGTGACCCGGCTTGCCTGACCTCTGATTGAACCCTGCCTGTACTGACCCTCTGCCTGCCTACGACCACGTCTCTGCCTAACCCTCATGTACCTCAGCTGCCCGCACGTTGCCGACCCTGCCTGTACCCGACTAACCGCTTGCCTGAACCACTTGTACCGCGCCGCCAGCCCATTACCGACCCAGCCTGAACCACCACCCTTCTACCTGCACGAGTTCCAGTGGACCTTCACCTGCCATCTGTGACCAAGTCCAGCCCTCGTGCCCCCCTGTGCTCCAGAGCTCCCTGTCTTCACTACCAGGGGCTCTTGAACCAGGGCTGCAAGTGAGGTTGCCTCCGCATAAGCCAGACTCAACCACCAGGTACGTGACAAGTTATTTGGAAAGATGCTGAGTGTATCTTCTGTGCCTGTTCCCTACTGCAGTAGTCATTATTCATTTTCAATATGAGGGTAGGAGTTGCCTATCTATAAAATATCCAGAACAACACCAATTTAGCGCAAATACTTCCTTTAAAAATGTACTAAATGGGGGATTTTTCTTTGGTGGTTTTATGTTGGTGGTCTAAGCAAAGTAGGGTCAGATATTTAAAATGTTCAAGTAAAGCAAAACAGTTCATCAGACCCTGAAAGACATCTCCATAGAAGCAGAGAGTGTCCAGCTCATCGGGGTCTCTGAAGGAGAAAAATATAACATATATTTTTATCATTTATGAATGGGATAATATAGGAGATGTAGTCCCACCACATTTTTAGTTCTTTAAAGGGTAAGTTCACCTTTACAGAAAATCAGTAGGTTGAACATACATGGGTTCCCCTCCCCACCCCCCACCACGGTTCCACCGACCTGGAGCCTGGCGATCATCCACACAGATTTGGTTGCCCCTTCACTGGTCCGGGGATTTGAAATCCCTGCCGCTTAATCTCCTAAATGTACCTCGTAAAAAGGTACGTATAGGAGGCATTCAAACTGGTCGGCACCGTCACATTGACGACCAATCAGGACCCACCTAGCCCGTCCTGTCAGTGCTGCAGAAGAGGAGAGAAAGCCGCTGGGATTTCAAATCCCCGGACCGTTAAAGCGGGACCCGATGTATCACAGTGGGTGATTGTGGGCCTCTGGGTCAGTGGGACCGGGGGGAGGGGATAGGGAGGGGGTCTAGTGTAAGTTCACCTTACAGATTTTACACTTTAAGTTATGTTCTGTACAAGACCAAAGGCCAAATGTACCTCTATCTACAGAGAGAACCCAGCACTCAACATTGATCTATATGTTTCGGGTGAGCAAGCATTGTTAGAACTAGGAATACAGACGGTCCCCGGGTTACAAACATCGGACTTAAAAATGAATCCTACTTACAAACAGAGGGAGACTACAGGAAGTGAGAGGAAATCTATCCTTAGGAAGGGAAATTCACTTCTGTAAGAGTTATCATGGGAAAAAGGTGTCTTTGCTGAAGCTTTATCACCAATCCTCCTTTTCACAACAAACCAAAATTTTCATAATCCAATTGTCACAGGGACAGAAAGTGAGGTGCAATCTTCTGAACAGAGGCACAGACAGCAGAACAAAGGTTAACCCTATCCTATGCTATCCAAAAAAACATAAACAATATTTTTTTGGCTGGAGTAACACTTAAAAAAAAGTACCTGTTCCAAACTGATCTTTCCAAGCCTGTAGAGTTTACCTTACACATTAGCCGCGTGTGGGGAACGGTGTCCAAGTATACCACATCCACCGCCACCCCTCTGTCCAAGTATACCACATCCACAGCCACCCCTCTGTCCAAGTATACCACGCCCACAGCCACCCCTCTGTCCAAGTATACCGCATCCACAGCCACCCCTCTGTCCAAGTATACCACATCCACAGCCACCCCTCTGTCCAAGTATACCACATCCACAGCCACCCCTCTGTCCAAGTATACCACGTCCACCGCCACCCCTCTGTCCAAGTATACCACATCCACCGCCACCCCTCTGTCCAAGTATACCACATCCACAGCCACCCCTCTGTCCAAGTATACCACATCCACAGCCACCCCTCTGTCCAAGTATACCACGTCCACAGTCACCACTCTGTCTAAGTATACCACGTCCACAGCCACCCCCCTGTCCAAGTATACCACGTCCACAGCCACCCCTCTGTCCAAGTATACCATGTCCACAGTCACCACTCTGTCCAAGTATACCACGTCCACAGCCACCCCTCTGTCCAAGTATACCATGTCCACAGCCACCCACGTCCACAGTCACCACTCTGTCCAAGTATACCACGTCCACAGCCACCCCTCTGTCCAAGTATACCATGTCCACAGCAACCCCTCTGTCCAAGGTTTTACTAACTTCCTCATAAAAAGAAATCAGGATTATTTGACAACTTCTGTCTTTCATTAATCCATTCTGCCTGTTGCTTAAACTATTTTTTCTAGCAAGAACTCATCTATGTGGTCTTTTATTAAACTCTTCAGTATCTTCTCAGCTATAGAAGTTACACTAACAGGTCTATAGTTACTTTGTAAAAACTTTGACCCCTTTTTAAATATAGGCACCACATTGGCCCTACTCCAATCCAGTAGTATTCTTCCAGTCATTAAGGAGTCCCTACAAATTAGATATAATGGCTTTGAAATGACAAAGCTCAATTGTTTTAGGATCCATGGGTGGATGCCACCTGGTCCAGGTGCTTTATCTACCTTTATTCTGTCTAAATATTTCTGGACCATATAATTTATGAGCCATTGTTGATCATTTGGGGCTGTGTCACTACCACCCCCATTATGAACATGAGGTCCCTCGTGCCCCTTTGTATACACAGAGCTGAAGAAAGTATTTAATAAATGTGCCTTCTCTTTGTCCCCAGTCACCCACTCTAGATTATTTTGTAAAGGGCCTACATGCTCAGACCTGACCTTTTTACTATGAAGATATTTGAAGAATGTTTTGGGGTTTGTCCTACTATCTTTTGCAATCTGTCATTCGTTTTCAATTTTGAGGCATTGATTTCCTTTTTACGTATTCTGTTATATTCTTTGTAACATTTAAACGATGATAGTGTTCCTTAATTTTTATATTTTTTAAAAGCTCTTTTCTTATTATTTATAGCTTTGGCCGTGAGCCACATAGGTTTTATTTTTAGCCTTTTAAATGTATTGCCCGTGGGAATATATTTTGTAGTGAGTTCACATACAGTCTTTATGACGAACTCTCATTTCTGTTCTGTATTCATCAATGCCAATATTCCCTCCCAATCTAAGTCTTTGAGAGCAGCCCTCATCCTTGCAAAGTTTGCTCTCTTGAAGTGAAGTGTTTTGATATTTCCAGTATGTGTTTGTTGCTCACAGCTAACATAAGTAAAATCATGTTATGGTCACAGCTACCCAGATGTACTTTTATATAAACATTGGTAATAAGCTCTGCATGGTTTGAGTTTACCATGTCCTGCAGAGCATCATTCCTGGTAGGGACCTCTATGAACTGGACCATAAAATTGTCCTGTAATAGGTTTATACATTTTTGCCATTTAACTGTCCCAGCAGTGCCATTACCCCAGTCAATTTCCGGGTAATTAAAATCCCCCATTATTATCACTGTCCCAGCCCTTGCAGCACTTTGTATCTGTTCAAGGAGCAGAGTCTCCACCTCCTCTATAACAATGGGAGGTCTATAACAAACTCCAATGATAACCTTTGTAGTACGCATACCCATGTACAGTTCTACCCATAATGCTTCAGACTCATCACTCTCCATTAACTAGGTCCTCTTTCACACTCGCTTTGAGATCACTTCTCACATAGAGACAGACACCCCCACCCCTCCGTTTTACCCTGTCTTTCTGAAAGACAGCATAGCCAGGAATATTAATAGCCCAGTCATGCAAAGAATGAAGCCAAGATTCAGCAATACCAATTAAATCATAATTCTCCCCATGCGTCAAAGCTTTCAACTCACCTATTTTTCTTGGCAGACTTCTGGCATTGGTGAACAAACACTTTAATACATTGTCACATTTTGCACATGTATGTTGCATGTTTTTTGTTTTAGTACAATCAGTACAATTTCCAATGGTTGTAACCTGGAACATTCTTATCACCTGCAAAAGCCCTCCCCCATCTTTCCCCATTCCACCCACCAATAGGGGCTGACCCCTGTCTGCCCCATGATAATCTAATTCACCCTCACCCTCAATTCTAGTTTAAATACTCCTCCAGCCTTCCAATAAACCTCTCCCCCAGCACAGCACACCCCCTTCCTTTTAGGTGCAAACCACATTTAGCATATAGGTTGTACACCAAAGAAAAGTCAGCTCAGTGCTCTAGAAACCCAAATATCTCCTTCTTACACCAGGTCTTTAGCCATGCATTGAGGGTTCTAATCTCCCCCTGCCTTTCCTGTGTTGTGCATGGCATAGGCAATATTTCAGAGAATATCATCTTGGAGGTCCTTGTCTACAACTTGCAGCCTAGTTCTTTAAATTGTTTTTTAAAGAGCCTCCACCTTCCATATATTCTGTCGTTGGTTGCAGCGTGGACCAAGACAGCTGGGTCATGCCCAATAATTTATCATCCCGGTCCACCACATGCCGAACCCTGGCACCAGGGATATAGCAAACCGTTCTGTTAAGACACACTGTATTAGGCAATCAGCTCATTTTGAATGGGCTGGTAACACACCTTAACCACAAAAAAATGGATGTCACCCTTTTTTAAACTGCTTCCTGCACCACCTATTGTAATCTGACAGCTGGACGGGAATGCTCTTGTTCTGAGTGGACATCATATGACTTCCTCCCTAGAATGCCCCTCGTGCATGGCCTGTGGGTCGTGCTACAGCCCGATCTGTCACACACTGTGGATGACAGATCTGTGTACCGGGTTGCTACTGGTAACATGTGATCACTGTAGCCAATTACAGTAGATCACATGGCAACAGAATACAATGGATGGCTTCCATCCTTACCAGTCATTGTGCACTACTGTGTTGCTCCCTGTGATTGGTCCCAGTGATCACATGGTACAGACAGGGCCAATCACAGCCCATCTGTACAATGTGATTAGCTGTGGCCAATCACAGCTAGTCACAACAATACACACTGGTATGAATGAATTCATTCATAACAAATGGTTGCTTATAACATCGATTATCACTGTTATAAGCAATCTTAGCGTGTAAAAAAAAAAAATCCTGATCACCTCCCCAGAGTAGTACAGTGTTACTATTGTAACACTGTACTGCCCTGGTCACAGTATGTAAAAAAAATCATAAAAAAGTTAAAAAAATGTATTAAAAAAAGAAAAACATGTTTACATTTTGATGAATATATGTATATTTTTTTCAGTGTCCTCTGATCACAGCCACACCAGTCATATCATGACGCTGTACTGCACTGGTGACAGACATGTTTGGCTGGCCCCTGGCGTGTGTTATCACACGGCTGTGTCTTCAGTTTATATGTATTTCTAGGCATGGCCAGTTTTCCTTTTACCTTGAAATCCCCATGTTGGTTGGCATGCTAAATTATATTGGTTACCTATATCTCCTTTTTAGACAACCGATGCATCTGCTCCTGATGAGTGGATGGAGTCCACGAAACGCGTCAAGACTATCCTGATGCATCCATTTCACATCGACAATTTTCGATGGTTTTACCTTTTAATAGATCACATTCTGTGAAAATGTTTACCCTCGACATGGGGGATTACTATGTACACCCTTCATTGTAATGTGCCATGCTTTTATATTACTATTTTTTTATGCCATTGATTGGTTCAGTAATAATAATAATTTATACTTAATGGAATTGTTTGGTCCCACCACGCACACCTCATTCAAAGTCCCAATCCCCCCTTCTTTTTGCATTTTCTTTATTTACCAAAACAATTGTGACAAAAATTCACAAAAAACTTGCCATGCCTCTTACTAAATACCTTGGACTGCTTTCCAAAAAGGGGTGATTTGGAGAATATTTGTACTGTCCTGGTATTTTCGGGCTTCAAGAAATGAGATCGGCCGTAGGTACATCAGGTGAGATACATTTTCAGACATATATCCCATAGTTTGTGGGTTCTATAACTTTCCTACAGACTAAATAATATTCACTGATTTGAGTTATTTGTATCAAAGAAATGTAGCAGAATACATTTTGGCCTAAATTTCTGAAGAAAGATTATTTATTTGCAAAACTTTATAACAGAAGCCAAGATAAATGCATTTTGTTTTCAAAATTTTCTCTCTTTTTTTGTTTATTTAGCAAGAAATAAAACCCCCAGTGGTGATTAAATACCACCAAAAGTGTGAAAAAATTATAAAAATGTCATATGGGTGCAGTGTTGCATGACCGCGCAATTGTCATTCAAAGTGTGACAGCGCTAAAAGCTGAAAATTGGCCTGGGCAGGAAGGGAAAGTGCCCGGTATTGAAGTGGTTAAAGTAGAGCCCCCAGCACAACACATGACATGTCTGTTACTCCTATTACTGTAGTTGTGCATTGTGCCGCCAGTCTAAAGAAACGCAGCACAACACACTATGGATCTTTCATTACAGTAATGCAGAAAAATACCTCTTTTACAGCAACACACAGGTGCAAACGGTTCTTCAAAGTCAAGGACATGCATAAATAAACTTGAAATCTGGTTAAATCATCCACTTTGGTAGGTGGTCCCTTGGACCACTAACCTCCACAGACAAGGAAGCCCGTTCTCAATGGGACCATGGGCTCCTTACCCCTGTTGACCTCTGGGATCTGCTGGGATCCTGATCAGGACAACATCTCCTACACAGAGGATCTCCTACAATTAAATATCATTAATGGTGGTCTTTGATCTGTATGAAGAAATTGGCATGTTACTCCCAGTCGGGGTAAGTGGTGAATTGTTCAGCAGTCCTGGTGTCTGATGGAGTCATCCTCAGGGTGGCATAACACACATTCCCTGGGTTTGCGTTCAATGGGTCCCTTGTGATGTGGGTGTTAGGAGTCGTTGTCCTCACTGAAGCGTATTCAACCTCCTCCATCTTCTTTCTGTTCCTCTCTTCTCTTCGATGTCCACCAGATGAAGAATGAAATATGGTGGAATAATGCAGATCAAAATCTTCAGTGTCTTTCTCCTGGGGGATCACAAGGTGACAATAACCAAGAAACAAGAATATACATTACTATAGGTCTCGCTATTTTGCTAAATTGATATATTAAAGCAGAGATAGGAATCCTTTCAGAGGTTGAGATCTACCTGGACAACATGGAGGAAATCAAAGATCACCCACTGTGGTGTCCTCTGCCCCTCCTCCCCACACACACATGGTAGTGTCCTCTGCCCCCCCCCCCCACATTGTAGTGTTCCTCTACTCCCCCCAAAAGTAGTGTCCTGTGCTCCCCCAAAGCAGTGTCCTCTGCCCCCCCAAGCAGCGCCCTTTGCCCCCATAGCAGTGTCCTCTGCCCCCCCACTGCAGTGTCCTCTGCCCCCTCCCCCCACTGTAGTGCTCTCTGCTCCATAGCAGTGTCCTCGGCCCCCTCCCACAGTAGTGTCCTCTGCCCCCCCCATAGCATTGTCCTCCGCATTACTCTCATACAGTAGTGTTCTCTGCCCCCCCCCCCCATTGTAGTGCCCTCTGCTACTCCATTGCAGTGTCCCCTGCACCCTCCCACACACAGAGTAGTGCCCTATGCCACCCCATAGCAGTGTCCTCTGCCCCACACCCTCCCACGTCCCCTGTG
>BLSH010277737.1:63435-88855 GCA_018402905.1 Glandirana rugosa | reverse complement strand
CCCCCCCCCCCCCCCCCCAAAAAATTATATGCCAATTGTGGCATGTCAGGGGGTCACCTTCCCTTAAAGCGGAAGTTCCATTTTTGGGTGGAACTCTGCTTTAAGTGGTTAATTAACCACTTCAGCCCCAGAAGGATTTCACACTTTAGGACCACAGCACTTTCTGCGTTTCGGCACTGCGTTGCTTTAACTGACAATTGCGCGGTCGTGCAACGTTGTACCCAAACTAAATTTACGTCCTTTTTTTCCCATAAATAGAGCTTTCTTTTGGTGGTATTTGATCCCCTCTGCGTCATTTCTGATCGCCGCTCTAAACAAAAGAAGAGCGACCATTTTGCAAAAAAAAACAGTTTTTCTTACTTTTTGCTAAAATACAAATAAAAAAAAAATATTTAAAAAAAATTTCTGTCATTGGTTTTGTCCGATTTATATTCTTCCTCATATTTTTGGTTAAAAAAGTCACAATCGGCATTTATTGATTGGTTTGCGCAAAAGCTGCCGCATTTACGGATGATGAGAATTAATTTCTGGGGTTTTTATTTTTTTTTATTTCTCACTAGTAATGGTGGCGATCTGTGATTTTTATCGGTACTGCGATATTGCGGCGGACATGTCGGACCATTTTGACACTTTTTTGGGACCATTGGCATTTATACAGCGATCAGTGCTATAAAAATGCACTGATTACTGTGGAAAATGCCATTGGCAGTGAAGGGGTTAACCTGCAGGGGTTGCTCTAAGGGTTAACTGTTTTCCCTCACTGTGTCCTAACTGTATTGGTGCTGGGCTGGCAGGGGGGAGGGAGTGATCATGGCTTCCATATACAGGAAGCCTGTGATCACAGCCCTTCCTCCCCTGTCAGAACGGAGATCCGTGTTTAGCTGAAGAAAAGAAGACACTCCAATAACCGGAAAAAACGTTGTGGTTTTAATGTGAATCAAAGGTAGATAAATTGTCCAGGCAGATAGTACAAAAAGCTACAAAAGGTTAACGCGTTTCACGGATCTATGGTCCGCTTAATCATAACCTGTATTACACCTTATATAATTTCACCTAAGTGTTTACTTACATGGACCTCCGTTCTTTCACTGTGGGGGAGCCATCGCTGGTTGCCGGCAGAGATCGAGTCCGCCCTACCCGCTCCCTGGCCCCCCCGGACACAGTGAGCGCGCGAACGTGCCTCCGGCAGCGCGCGCTCGCTCACAATGCTAGTTATCGCGGCCACCGTTAGGTGACGGCGTTTCGTGATAGTGAGCCATCTTGCCTCCGTCACGCTGCGGCGGGCGGGCGGTCGGCAAGTGGTTAAAAAGCATAATTGTTATTGTGGATGTTGATATTTATGATTCAATATCTGGTGGAAGTGATTTGGGGTGTAAAGGGTTAACTGTGGAGTTAACCAAACCCAGAGACAATCGCTCTTAGTCTGCTGGATGTGTTTCTGCATGCTGGAAAATATTTGTGCCGGGTGAGACTGTCATTGCCACATATTGATGACAGCGTCGTGTGTTTGGTGAAGGTGGCTGGGGTCTGACATCTTGTTCGTCACAGCGCACGCATTTTATCTTTTGTATTTTTTTGGTCTGGTGCAGTATGGAGTCTCTGGGGTGGGTTGGTGGGTAAGAGCTCTTCCACTAACCTGTGCACTTGTCATTCCATCTCTCAGCTCAGCTGAGGGTTTGTGGGATCCTGTGGGGATCAATAGGAAGCTTATTATGGAGAATATCACCAATAAAAAGTAAATTTACTTAGAATTTGTTTTCCTTACCTCTTCTAACCACACATCTCCAGTACAGTGCCAGAGCCAACAACAACAGGACGAGGGGTATCACAGGGTACAGGTAACGGTAATCATTATTATCAGGATGTTCACCATAGGGGGTTGTGTGAGGGGTGGCTGAAGTTATCCATGCTAGTGAAAAATAGAGAATAATTGTATCATAGTTAATGAATAATCAAAATAATCTACTAATACACCAATATTTGTTTTATAAAAATGTGTTATGGGATCGCAGCTCAATAGCTTAGCAGTTATCATTGTGACCTTCCAGAGTTTTGATGACTGTGGGGGGACATTAGAGTGTACATTTTTGTTTATTGAAAATCTTGCAAGCATACAGCTTGTTATTAAAACATATGTACATATGTAAAAAAATAAATAAAAAAGAATATATACATAAATAAACAAAAACAAACAGGCTTACATCAGCAGATAACAAAAAAGTAAACGGGGGGCGCTAGTGGGGCATGGAGCACACCTGAACAGAGCTCCAGTTTTCAAGGACCTACAACCACAAAAACAGGGCCATAAAGCAGCGTTATTTGCACCAAATTCCCTCACCCCCTGTCCCAGAAGCACTGTGCATGCCTACTTCGAAGAAGAAGAAGAATCGTGGAGGGGCACAAAAGTTTTTAGCACACTACCTCCTCAGATCACAGGAAAGCTACATCATGGCTAAAAATGTCACCGGCTCCCTGCCCACCACAGCAGACACAGAATACAGCTCCTGCAGGGAACTGTGAGTATACCCCTCTGACTAAACTAGATCTGGTTACTAGTCTAGATTCCCTTTGCACTAAACTGACTACCAGATTTCAATCAGAAATACAGAAATCCATAGCTACACTCAGTCAGGAAATAGCTGCATTGGGCACTCATACAGATCTCTTGGAAAACAAACATGATGAGCTGGCCATAACTTTTAATGATCTCTCAAGGGAACATGAAGCATTTTCCTCTGCTTTCGCCCAGCTTCAAACCCATGTTGAAGACCTGGACAATAGAAACAGAAGGAATAATCTTAGAATAAGGGGTACTCCAGAATCTATCACAGATCTTCCCTCCTATGCCACTAAGTTATTTCAGTCTTTGCTACCAGACCAGGACCCACAGTCTTTTATCTGTGATAGAATCCAGTGTGCACAGATGGCAAAACCTCCCCCAGATAAACCCCCAGGGACATTATCTTATGCATGAAGGATTTCTTGGTAAAGGAGGAAATAATGCAGGTCGCACACGACACCAGAATTATTATACTGAAGGGATTCCCCTTACAAATTTATCCCGATATCTCTCAAGCCACCTTGGAGAGACGCAGAAAGATGGAAGAGATCACCTCATAGGTGTGCGCAGCCTATTGCATTAGGGTGTGCACCCCAAAGGTCAAACACATAGTGTATGCATGTGTGTATGCATGTATATATACTGACAGTATCAATAGAGCATTGGACAGTGTCAGTAGGGAAGAGATTGGTGTCAGTAGGGCAGTGAACAGTTTCAGTAGTTTTTATTTTTTATTTTTTTTACTATTTTTTTAGGAGCCCTGTAGGGGGCTTTGGTGAAATATCAGGGGTCTAGACAGGGGGAATCTGCACCACACAGGGTGATTAGGGTGTGCTCAGGCACAGCTACGGCGTTGGAAGCCGCCATCCTATCGTCATATGAATCACCGCAGAATCGACTTTATAGATTGTCCACTAGGGGACGGGAGGGAACGGGAATCCTTACTATGACTCTGCGGATATTTAAGATGTCAAAATTATTACCACCCGGTGATCCACCCCAGTATTCGCCCAACACCCCCCTCAGGGGCAATCCCCAGCTGAAGGAGTTCTATCACAGAAAAGATGGTAAATACAGGTTTAAACATTGGGTGTGGCAAATTTCTCACTTATTTGTGGAGAATACGTTCCGATCCTTTGGTGAATTCTCTAGAGACTACGGGTTACCCCAGACAGTGTATTTTCGTTACCTTCAAATTCGGCACACAGCCACAACCCAATATGATCTTCGCAATACGAACATGCAGCCCTCAAGACTTGATAACTGACCCATCCCATGAGAAACTTGTGCAAACCATTTTGCGTATTGCATTCTTTTACGCTAAAAAAGCCATTACTATGAACTGGAAACCTGGGTCCTCACCCACACTGCATGGTTGGATTAGATTGATCCACAATGTGCTACCCTTCTATAAACTGACCTACGAGGGAGGGGCTGTCCCCGTAAGTTTCACAAAATATGGGGCACCTGGATGGAATCTAATAGCACCATCCCTGATGACTCTTGATGGTGCAAGTCCTATCCGTATTGCGTTTGGGAGACCTGGGCATGCTTGCTTTAGTGGCATGGACAATGTTGCATGCCTCACAATAAATACATTTACTGAAAGCAGGAGAGAGACGGTGCTATCCTTAAGTTGCGCTGTATGTATAATGGTTGTAATGCTTCAATAACCCTTCTTGTATCACTGGATATGATGAAAATGGGAGCTGTAGGAACACGGGGTAGTGGGTTGGGCCCTGTGGACCCGGATGCTATGTAAATGTAGATGCTTTCTATCTTTATCTTTCTTCTCATTCACATAATTTTCCTTTTGGAATTGTATTTCTTGTACTGTAATTGTATGTGTTGTACATGTACGTTGTTCAATAAAAGTACCCTTTAAAAAAAAAAAAAGGTAAGTAGTGTAACAAGTCCTACATGCAACTGAGGATTACCCAACAAGGAAAAAGTAGGCGTCTGGAAAAACTACGTGGCCTGTTCGCTAATGCCAGGAGTCTGGCGGACAAGATGGGAGAACTAGAGCTGCTACTGTATGCAGAGGAATTCGATTTTGTGGGAATTTCAGAGACTTGGTTCAACAGCTCTCATGATTGGCTGGCTACCATTCAGGGGTATTACCTATATCGCAGGGATAGGGAGGGCAAAAAAGGGGGAGAGGTATGCCTGTATATAAAAAAATGACATACTAGTGGATCAAGGGAGGAGGTTGAATCCTTATGGGTAGAGCTACAAAGGGAAGACACCAAGGGGAAAGTAATACTGGGAATATGCTATAGGCCCCCTAACCAGAGGGAAGAGGGGGAGGCGGACCTCCTATCACAATTTGGAATAGCGGCAAAGATAGGAAGTATCATTATAATGGGGGATTTTAATTATCCAGATATAGACTGGACGGAAGGTACTGTTCACTCAGCTAAGGCTCGCCATTTCCTAAATGTCCTGCAGGACAACTTCATGGGTCAGATGGTAAATGCGCCATGCACCAGCAAGAAAAAAAGCATTATTGGACCTGCTGATTACTAACAACACAGACCTGATCACAGATGTGGAAGTGAGGGGCAATCTAGAAAACAATGATCACAGGTCAATCAGTTTCAGTATAAATCACACAAATATGAAACATAAGGGGAATACAAAGACACTGAATTTTAAGAGAGCCAACTTCCATAAACTACACTCCTTGCTGGAAGATGTTAGTTGGGAAAAAATTTGAAGAACAATGAACGCAGCGGGAAAATGGGCGTGCTTCAAGAACATGCTAAACAAAGGTGTATCCCAATGGGAAATACATTTAAAAGAACTAATAAAAGACCAGGGTGGCTTAACTCAGACATAAAAGCACATATAAAAGCAAAGGAGAAGGCCTTCAAAAAATACAAGTCTGAGGGGTCTCAGCAATCCATCTTTATAAGGTATGCAATAAGGAATTGTAAGGGTTTAACCTCCCTGGCGGTATTCCCGAGTGTGGTTCGGGGTGGAATTTCAGTACCATTAGGTAACCCCAAGCCACACTTGGGATTGTATCGCTGGATCCAGGCAGTGTTACTCACCATGTCCCCTGGATCCAACGATGTCCTCCGCCGTGTCTGCGAGCTGTGTCCGCCGCCCAATGCCTCTGTGTGCTGGGCTCCATTCCCAGGGATAAATCAATAATTCTCCCACTCTACAAGTATCTGGTGAGGCCGCACATGGAGTCCATGAGTCCTCAGAAAGGATGTCCTGGTATTGGAAAGAGTACAGAGAAGGGCATCAAAGCTTATTAAGGGATTGGAGAAGCTCAGTTATGAGGAAAGATTACAAGAACTGAACTTATTCTCTCTGGAGAAGAGACGCTTGAGAGGGGATATGATTTCAATGTACAAATACTGTACTGGTGACCCCACTATAGGGACAAAACTATTCAGCACAAGGGGGTACACAAAGACACGCGGCCACTCACTAAAACTAGAGGAAAGGTGGTTTAACCTTAAACTGCGTAAAGGGTTCTTTATGGGTAAAAGCAGTGAGGATGTGAAATTCTCCTCCATAAACAGCTGGGAGCATCGATGATTTAAAAAACTATTAGATGGGCACCTAAGGGACCACAACATTGAGGGATATACAATGTAATACTGACATAAGGACACACCTAGGTTGGACTTGATGGACTTGTGTCTTTTTTCAACCTCCCTAACCTTGTAACTATGTAATCTATTTCTTGCTTACTCACTGCTCAAGGGAAGTATTTTGAACCACTTATTGTTGTCTATTCTCTTCTACGATTAGATTATTGGAAAGTTTGCACAGTTAAGAATTTATCATTATGTTATTTGGTGGCTGCTCGGTTCTATGCAGCCCTGATTTCACCCCACTCAGTCATCATTTCCTTCTCTACCATCAGAAAAAGACTTGTTTTTTTTTTTTGGAACTGCATCCTCATTTCTTTTTTGCTCACATGCTGTCAATCATTAACCTTTTCCACACCCTACAACTGTGGAGAAATGAGACTTAAGACCTTTCGGTCCAATTTGTTTTCTGCGTTGGTTGGGAAAACTTCATTTTCCCAGCCCCTCGCTCCTCATGAATATGTTATTTACATTTGTATTCTCAACTGATACAGTCACTATACATAAAATATAGGTTAGTTATGTTTACGGTACAACAGAACTGTATTGTTATTAATATTTGCTTCTTAAGAATCTTTTACTAAATGCAATTCCATACTATGTCTGGTTGACACCGTTCCGAACAAATGATGGGGGAGCTTCAATTGGCTTCAGTGGCGGCTGGTGAAGTTTTAAGATGGTGGGGCGCCAGACCCCGCCCTTCCTTTTTTGACCCATCCCACTTCTTAGAAGCCACACCCCTTATAGGCTCCACACACTCTGTACACAATGTACAGTATAACTCAGCTGTCAGTCTTAATTCTCAATAAAATATTGCTGGCTCATTCATCCATTAAATCCCAAAGGTAAAGAACTACATTAGCTGTGAGGTCTGCACAGGAACCAAGCACAGACTGGTACTATGTGGGTTTTCATGTATGTGCTGTGCCATCAAGCTCCATCCTAATTCCTTATTTTATAATAGGAACGCTGGAAATACTCCACTAACCCCTGACACAAGGTGAGCCATAGAAATGTCCCTGGTTTTTGGAACTGACCGGCTTCACTAACATAAATCTTCATTATCTGTCAAAAAAAGTTCAAAATGTAATTATAAAATCAGGTGATTTGAGATGGCATTCATTGGAAAGCAGTTATTGTAGAGAAATTGTCATGAGTAGACATTCCTCTTGTTCTGTTGTTTGATGCTGAGATACACAGAGGCTGAGCACAGGCAACTTCAACCAACACAGAAACTCCACTCCTGGTGACTTGTTGGTCCCTGCATTGGAAGTCATGAATCATTGCTTACAGTGCACTGAATGGAGGGATGAAGAAGTCACCAGGAGTGGAGTTGTTGCTGTTTTGGTTGAAGCTGCCTGTTAAACAGTAAAGTATGAAGAGCTGAGGGTGTGCGGTGCTGCTGAACTCTGTGGTTCCCCAATGTCAGCAGACTAATTGCAGATTACTGCCTGTGTATCCCTGAGAACTCCCTGTGACTTACATGTCGGCTCAGAGTTCTTATCCTACTGCTGAGCTTTGGAAGGGACCTGTTCAGCCTTATCTGTTATCTATGGATGCAGACTAATCACTGCCTGTGTATTGCTGGGAGCTCCCTGTCATGTGTGCTCAGAGATCTTACGTTGCAGACATTGCTGTGCTTGATCTTTCCCTCGATTCCTCATGTCCTCTTCCTCTGCTCTGTACAGGATGGTGGGTGGGGGAAGGGTCCCTGGTGGAGAGAGGAAACACTGCTGGAGGTAGAGACTAAGTGTCGGAGTGCGACTTGTGGAGGGGTTAGACAGCAGGCTAGAATGTGTAACTGCAAGCAGAGAAGATCTTGGCTCCCCCCCAGGCAGAGACTAAATGGACTAGGCAGTTTAAGGTCTGCAGATTTAAGCGTCCCAAAAAGCTCCTACTCTCAGAATGGAATGTTGGAAAGCAGCCAATGAGGGTGGAGAATTCATTTTACTGTGTTCTAGATAGGGTTTTTTAATGAGATTTGAGACATCTGCCCTGTTTCTAGGTAGATTACACTTCTCTTTCTTATCTAATCTGTCTATTCCAGCAATTAGCAACAGAAGCACAGCTTATTTCTTACTTATTTTTTTGGTGGGGCACTGCCCCAAGTGCCTTTATGGACGAGCCTCCACTGTTTGGCTCACAGACCACATTATCAATCTTAAAGCACCCTAATTTTCTGATGAGCTCCCTCCCCTTTAACCACTTCTCTTTAGGTGGATGTCTATGGACGTCCTGCCTTTGATAAATGATATCTGAATGGTGGGTGCAGCTGCAGATATTGTTTTTTTCAGCTAGCGATTCTGTGGTCTTAGCGGTGGATTCGCCGCAAGATCACTTTTATCAGCGGTGGGAGAGGTGCCCCTCCCACCGCTTTCCCGTAATCTCCGCCGCTTACCGGACCCACCGGCAGCAGCGGAGATGATCGGATCCGTCCCCCCCAGTGTCCGTGAGCCGACTGAGCGGCTGAAGCCGTTCACTCGGCTCCATAACACAGCAGGGCGGAAATGACGTCAGAAGTCACTTCCGCCCAACGGTCTCAAAGGGCCCATTTTTTTCAAATTTTTTTTTTTGCATTTTAGTGTAAATATGAGATGTGAGGTCTTTTTGACCCCCAGATCGGAATGTTTACATTTCTTGTAATAGGAATAAAAGTGATCGAAATTTTTTTTTTAAAAAAAAAGAACAGTGTAAAAATAAAAAGTAAAAAGCAAAATAAATAGTTAAAAAAACAATGTAAAGCGCTCCGTCCCGCCGAGCTCGCACGCAGAAGTGACCGCATACGTAAGTCCCGCCCACATATGAAAACTGTGTTCAAACCACACATGTGAGGTATCCCCGCGATCGTTAGAGTGAGAGCAATAATTCCAGCACTAGACCTCCCCTGTAAAGCAAAACTGCTAACCTGTAGAATTTTTTAAACGTCTCCAATGGAGATTTTTAAGTTGCAAAGTTTGTCGCCATTCGGACGCAATTTTGAAGCATGACATGTTGGGTATCATTTTACTCGGCGTAACATTATCTTTCACAATATGGTAAAAAATTTACCTAACTTTACTGCACGCTTGGAAGACCGCTGTGGAAATACGGTGTGACATAAAGTTTTGCAATGACCGCCGTTTTATTCTCTAGGGTGTTAGAAAAAAATATATAATGTTTGGGGGTTCTAAGTAATTTTATAGCAAAAAAAATGTTTTTAACTCCTAACCACCGAACCCAAAAAAACAGGCTGGGCATGGAAGGGGTTAAATACATAAAATGACTATCATGGTAATTTCACACAATGTACAGGGATTTAATTCCCCAAACAAAAGGAAGAAAGCTTTCATGTAAAACAAAAAATTGACCGCCAAAATCATCTTACTCCAAGAAACACTTTATGAAGGAGAAATCCCACCTTTTTCCACAAAGCTTTCAACCAAGCATATTATACTTTCTTCTCTTCCAAAACAAAGGGTGTAGCAATTTTTCTCCATCGTTCGTTCCCCATGGATGTTCAGCAGGTATACAAGGACCCAGACAGTCATTATATTAAAGGTTATATAACAGGTAGAGAAATCACTATAGCTAATCTATAGGCTCCTAGTGATGTTCAAACAACATTCTTCACCCAATTTTTTGATACCCTACAAAGGTACCATTCACCACATATGATACTGGGTGGAGACTTTAATTCAGTAGCACAGCCAAACCTAGACCGGAGCAAGCAAAATCTGCACTTTAAAACAACATGAACACACTTGAACGCATTACAGCTCATAGATTCATGGAAAGCACTGAATACCGGTGCCCGTGAATATACTTTTTATTCACACCCTCACAATTCCTACTAACGCCTTGGCTACAATTTCTGCACACCAATCATACTATCCAATACAAGAGACGCATCAATATTTCCCTGTTGATGGTCGGACCACCAATTTATAGGTCTTTCGTCAACTCCTTATTTTTGGAGACTCAACAAATCCTTATTAACAAACCCCATTCAACAGCAAGAAATAGCCTCAGTTATAGTTATATAATTACAATACAGTTTAATACAGAAGGAATAGGAGGGCCCTGCTTGTGGAACTTACAATCTAAAAGGAGGAGGAGGTGGTACAAAAGGTAATGGATGCAGGGGATGATCTGATAGAGGTCGCTCAAGCACAGTTCTTAGGTGAAGGTGGGGGAGGCTTCCCTGAATAAGTGAGTTTTCAAGGATCGCCTAAAGGCGGACAGGGTGGGGGCTGACCTGAAATTCTGGGGCAGGGTGTTCCAGAGGATGGGAGAGACTCTGGAGAAGTCCTGTAGGTGAGCATGGGAGGCGGTAACAAGGGAGATAAAGAGCAGGAGGTCCTGGGAGGAGCGGAGGGGATGATTGGGGCGATATCTGCAGATGAGATTGGTGATGTTGTAGATGGCATTGTATGTTGTGGTTAGTATTTTGAATTTTAAACGGTGGGGTACCGGAAGCCAGTCAAGTGATTGGCAGAGCGGGGCAGCAGTCACAGATCGGTTAGTAAGGTGTATAAGTCTGGCAGCAGCATTCATGATAGACTAAAGGGGGAAAGCCTGTGTAATGGTAGACCATTGAGGAGAGGAATGCGGTAATCAAGGTTGGAAATAACCAAGGAGTGAATAAGTTATTTTGTGGTGTCGTTGGTCAGGAAGGGGCGAATTCTGGAAACGTTGCGGAGGTTAAGGCGGCAAAATTTAGCCAGTGATTGGATGTGGGGGCTGAAAGAGAGGTCAGAGTCTAGGATTGCACCCAGCACCCTGGCATGTGTGGAAGGACCAATGGTTGTGAAGATATAATTGATTCATTTTTCCATCACATCGGCATCATTCAAGTCTTACAAGTAGGGATGAGCCGAACAACCCCCCCCCCCCCCGGTTCGGTTCGCATCAGAACATCAGCAAATAGACAAAAAGTTTTCACAAACATTCAAACACCATTAAAGTCTATGGGGCTCGAATATGAAAAATCAAAAGTGCTCATTTTAAAGGCTTATATGCAATGTTATTGCCCTAAAAAGTGTATGGGGACCCGGGTCCTGCCCTAGAGGACATGTATCAATGAAAAAAAGTTTTTAAATCAATCGTTTTTTTCAGGAGCAGTAATTTTAATAATGCTTAAAGCAAAAAAAAAAATGAATAAGTCCTTTAAATATTGTGCCTGGGGGGTGTCCTTAGTCTGCGTGTAAAAGGGCGCATCTCTGTGAGGTGTAGAACAGAGCCAGAGCAAGAATACATTTCTATAGGAAAAATTGTCATTTAAAATCGCAGCTGTAATGTATTGCTGGCTCCTGGCAATATACAAAAAAATCACTGAAAAAAAGTGTGAGGGGTTCCCCCCCAGTCCAAACCAGGCTCTTCGGGTCTGGTTTGGATATTAAGAAATTTGACGTGGGGTTCCCCCTAAAATCCAGACCAGACCCTTTTCCGAGCATGCAGCCCTGGCCGATTAGGATGGGGGGGACGGGCGAGCCCCCCCCCGAACCGTACCAGGCTACATGCCCTCAACATGGGGAGTATGGGTGCTTTGCCCCCCCACCTCTTCCCCACAAGCCTGGCCGGTGCTTGTGGGGGTCTGCGGGCGGGGGAGCTTATCGGAATCTGGAAGCCCCCTTTAATAAGAGGGCCCCCAGATCCCGACCCCCCTATGTGAATAGGTATGGGGTACGTTGTACCCCTACCCATTCACCAAAAATGGTATGTAGTGGTACAAAAAACAAGAGGCAGTTTTTGACAAGTCCTTTATTCTGTAAAATAGCTCTTTTCTTCTTTCTTCTTTCTTCCTCCAGTCTTCCTCAATCTTCTCCTGGCCCAATCCTTCTTCTGCTTAAAAATAATGGTGGCCACACAAAATATTGACACTTTGGGTCCAATTTTGGACATTTTCACTTAGGGGTGTACTCACTTTTGTTGCCAGCGGTTCAGACATTAATGGCTGTGTGTTGAGTTATTTTGAGGGGACAGCAAATTTACACTGTTATACAAGCTGTACACTCACTACTTTACATTGTAGCAAAGTGTCAGCTCTTCAGTGTTGTCACATGAAAAGATAGAATAAAATATTTACACAAATGTGAGGGGTGTACTTACTTTTGTGAGATACTGTATATGCAAAGAAACATAATTGTATTGCTAATAAAGTACAGAATAATGCAAAACAAAGCCCTAAACTCCACCTAAACACACCCTCAGGTTAAGGAACAATTGCACATTTATCCCATACATGTAGCCTTTTTCCAAAAATTAGATCTTATAAAAATCTAGGGGATATGAAAGGATAGAAAGAAAAGCAGCTATGGGGACCTGATATTCCTCCATGCCTTTGTCCAGGCCCCCTGCCGCCACCTGTCCTTCTCAAGACCCCGAATCCTCCCAACCTCACCCAGAATGTCGTCAGTGTTACCAACCTACCAGATGGAAATTTACTGACACAACGCCAAAAATTCACTGGCATAGCCAAGATTTTACTGGAATTTCCAAAAGTTACAAAATTACAGTTTTAAGTGCAAATTTCACTATTTAGGCTACAAACAAGTAAAATATGCAATTATCAATATGATTTAAGGTAGATATTAAGGCAAAAAACATATTTCTTATTTTATTTTAAATATAGTAAATAAGTAGCTCAGGGACAGGACTCAGGAGGGCAAGAAATTAGAATGGGCGGCACACACACATGAAATTGACATCGACAGCAATGTGCAGCAGCAGCATTGAGACCTCAATGACACAACATGTGCCCTCCTGAGTCACAGTGACAGTCTCTCTCCAAGCCAGGTGGTCCCTCCAGTCCACTCCAGTCTAAACAACACCGACAGTCCCGCTCCCAGCCTGCCTGTCTCCCATACCGCAGACCCGCACACGAGGCTCTGCCCGCTCTGCTTGGCTCCCTTGCACCATGACATCACACAACATGCTCAGGCACCGCCTCCGCCAGAGCCACCCGAACACACTGTAGCAGAAAATTGCCTGTTTTTTACTGGCTGCCAGTAAAAATACTGGCGGTTGGCAACACTGAATGTCGTGCACCACCACTTCGACAGGAAGGACTTTTTTTCCGAGTGAAAACCTGACACCGTGCATTCCGCGTGAAGTAACGGACTACTAAGCTGTTTGAAAAAGTCTCTCAAAATCCAAATCCCGATGTGACTCAAAAGCCCCATGCGACCACTCCGCATAACTAAAGCGGTGAAGGAAAGGGATACCTAGAGCCCCAGAGCCCCACCCACCCGCTTATAGACTTCAATATTGAAAGGGCACTGAAGCACAAAACCACGCTCCACTTTTGGACAACCACTGTTCGCCGCGGAGCGATGCTTCAAGTTGCCCTTCACATAGAGTCTGCCATGGAATGAGAGCCAGGCCAAATCTTGAAACTTTAAAGGGATTCTCTCTAGATTAATAAAACGCAGACCCTTCCTCATAACAGGGCCTGGGCAATCCCTCAAGGCCAGTGGCTAACTAAAGGCAGATTCAACAACCCTCCTCTTCAGGGCCTTCTTAGGAAGAGACTTAATTTCCTCACCATCACTTGCCACTGCCGAAGCATTTTCAGGCACGGGGCAACGTAAGGTGTGAGCTTACCATGTCAGACGCTCAGGCTTTTCACTGGCCCACCATTCTCCCAGCTTCGCAGAAAAGGCCTAAACAAAGACTGAAAAATACCAACCCACCCAGGCAGTTCTTCTGCCAGCATGTTACCAAAATTATGTTTTTCAAAAACATCACAGAAAAGAATACCACGGGGTTGACCCTACCTAGGCCACCCATCTGCTTGGGAAGGTAGCTTACAGACCTCTTAATGAGGTTCAGTTTGTTCCCCTATAACAGCTTGAAGAAACAGCTGTGGATCTTTGCATAGAGAGACACTGGCAAAACACAGACAAAGCTGACATACAGAAATACCGGGATCAGGTAAGTTTTAATCAGGTCAATCCTTTCCCTGTAAGAGAGTTTCCAATCCTTCCAGCTGGCAACCTTGGCAATTGGCATCTTGTAGCCTGCTTACAGAATTTGCAAGGCCGTAATTGCCAGAACCAAATTTGATGCCTAAAACTTTAGTTTCCCTCCGGGGGTCTGGGAAGGTGTCTGGAATCTGGAAGCCATTGCCTTCCTCTCCCATCCAAAAAAAACTTCACACTTATCCTGATTGATCTTTGAACCAGATGCCTCAGCATACTGCTTCATCACCGAGACCCCCTCCGTAGCCTCCTCAGTCCCAGAGATGAAAATAGACACATCATCAGCATAAGCCATGACCCTCAGAGGGGGCTCACCAGGAATGCCCAAAGTCACACCGCACAATGGCCTGCTTTCTAACCTCCCGATGAAGGGATTGATTGCGAACACGTATCGCAGAGGACACAAAGGACACCCCTGACGCACACCCGAACCAATCACAAAAGCCTGTCCAATCCAACCATTCACAAGCATGAAGCTTTCAGCCCCTCTATACAAAGTCTTCAGCCAATTAATAAAGCCCCCTTCTAGGCCATACTTGCCAAGAAGCAGCCATAGGTACTCATGATTGACCCGATCAAAAGCTTTAGCCTGATCCAACGCCAGCAAGTACTTTCTCCAGCCCGCAGCCCTGCACTGCTCAAGAGCCTCCCGGACAGCTAACACCGCTGAAAAAGTACTTGTACCCTGAAGTGAACAGTGCTGGTGGTGAGAAAGCAGATTGCCTGCTACAACTGATAGACGCCAGAAAATTATTTTTGCCAGCATCTTCCTATCAACATTGAGAAGGCTAATGGGCCGCCAATTCTCAATTATCAATGAATCTTTATCTTTTCACAGAAGAATCACTGGAGATTGTCACATGGAGGGAGAGAGCGAACCCTCTCTCAGACAGCCATTAAAAACCTCCACCAAATATGGGGCCAGAGTAACCTTAAAGTGCTTATAAAACTAGGCTGTCAATCCATCTGGCCCAGGCAAATTCTCAATGGCAAGCTTATCAATAGCCTTAACCCCCTCATCTGCCATGATGTCCTCTGTCAAACTCACAAGAGAACTGCCATTTCCCAGTCCTGTAATAGAATCCAGAAAACTTGACATGCCAGATCGATCGAGGTCCCTCTTGCCCAGGAGGTCAGCATAATATGACCTGGCAGTTTCCAGGATCCCCGACTTGGACTTTGTCAAGGAACCCGAACTGTCAATCCAGGCCTACAAGCAACTTAACTACTTTTCCTTGTTTGCAATTCTGGTAAGGGTCGGGTGCATGTTATCTCCCATAATCCTTCTCCAGAACCAAAGAGGCATGCCTGTCATATTGACACTCCCTGAGCAAGAGATTAACTTCAGAGAAACTCTCCGGATCTCCTTTATTCGAGACAAACCTACCAAGCTTCCTCTGCAGACGCTGGTAGGTGACATACTTATCAAGCTGTTTATTTCATCCTATGGCCTTGAAAAACCAAGAGAAGGTGCAGTTCCCCTTTAAAGAACCTTTCTATTCTACTCTGACTATTACCTCGCTGAAAAGTGAATCCCATGTTGTCTAGACAGCAATGAATGTGCGCATCATCCAGACCTGCCTCTCTAGCTATTTTTTTTTTAAAAAAACTTTTCTGTACTTAGTCCTGGTGACGGTATTGAAATCACCACCAAAGATAAATGGCTGGGCTGTAAAAAGAAAAGGCATTTCCTGTGCACACTTTGTCTGGGGCCCATAGATAGTGATCAGGCGCAGATCCTGCCCCCCCATGGAGATGTCTAAGACCATGTATCTCCCCATTTCTACCTCAATAATCTGCCGACAGGTTACCATGCCGGAAAAAAGTACCGCAACTCCAGTGTAAGGCTCTGCTGCAAGACACCAAACGGAGGGGCCGCGCCTCCACTCCTTTGCCAGATGAATATCGTCCTAACTAGACAACCCGGTCTCTTACAAAAAGAAAATATCAGCATCAAACCTGCTGAGCAAAAATAAGGCCATGCTACGAGCACTTACTGATTCTATGCTGGCGACATTAATGGTCGCCACCTTCAAAGGAGTGAGAACTCCATCCATCAGGATGATTGAGGTAAATGTTTCTTAGCCTGCCTGCCCCCCTCCCTACTTGGAGACCCTACACGCTTCAGTGTTCCTTGTGATTCTTCTTTCATGGAGATTACCGACTCATCACCCGAAGAACCCTCACCCTCCACCTCAGAAAACGCTTAAAACTTGTTGGATAATGGACTCTTTCTTCTTCCCACATCTTCTTTTCGCCTCCAACCACTCCATATCATCATTTGACTATCCTGACTGTAAAGCCTCCTCTCCTTCCATTGCACCATTACCCACAACATCATCCACCCCACTCACTCCACTCACCACAACAGTCCCCCCACCCTTCAACCCGGCACCCCCACCATCATACCATGCGCCCTTTGGTCCTCAGACGCCGGGGAGTGAGCGTCGATGCACCCACACACACTGGTGCAGCTACATCCATAGCCCCCACTACCTCTGGGGAGACTAACACAGGAGGATCAGACACAATAACCACAGACACCAATTCAGGGGCACGACACAAGGGGATGACACAACATTGGATGGACCATTAGACAATGATTGCACTGAAACAACAGGGACAGAGTCATTGGGGACCCCTGGAACAGCCCCCCTCTCCTCTGCCTCCTCCATGTCCAGGCGAAAAAACTCTTCTACCAAAGGAGACTGATTATGCAAGGCATCAGGGCACCGGCTGTATGCATGCCCAAACTTATCACAAAGATTGCATTTGATCTTATTGCAATCCTTAGCAAGATGCCCCAGGCCCTCACACAGAGAGCACTTCTCTGGACATGAGGAGGCACAATGACTCACAGAACTGCACTTATTACAAAGTTTGGGCTGTCCAGGGTAAAACACAACAATCCTATGCTTCCCAATGAAGGCTGAGGAGGGCAGATGCTGCACCACATTCCCACACACATGCAACCTCATCTGCACCGACCACCCTCCTGTCCATATGCCCCTCTCATCCACAGTGTTCTTCAATGGGGTCAGAAGCTCCCCAAATCTTTTCAGCCAGACAGACAGGTCAGTAGAAGGAATTGATTCATTCCTTACCAGGATGGTGACATTCTTAACAAGAGGTTGGCTTGAGACAAGTTTTGGGACGAGTCCCTCCCACTCTGGCAGATCCCCCATACACATGTTCATACTTCTCCTAAAACATATCAAGAGACTCGAGTCGAACAAAGGACAGATCATACTCATAGGAGCCTACCGGACTGATCAGAGCAAAGATGTCATCTGCCTTGAAACCCATCGCCAAAATCTTGTCCACAACCAACCTCCTGATGGAGGGGCACCACCACCCTCCCACCTAAGCAGCACTACATTCCTGAAGGACAGGGGTGCAGATGGCAGACCTGCAGCAGACCTCCTCCCTGAGCTCCCCCCCTTGATGTGATCCCCTAATCCCAGCCAGAGCACCAGCATAGGTTTTACTTGCAGGATTAGAAGCTCCAGACCTCAAAGCCGCACCCTGCCATGGGACATTAGAGTGTAAGCTCCTCTGGTACAGACAATGCTGTATCTTGGCCTAGGCCAACAAGGCCCAGGCCTAGGGCGGCACTTTGCAGGGGGGCAGCACGAAAAGAATCCCCGCCGGCTTGCACTACACTTTTAGTGTAGCGCCAGTCTTTTGGGGTGGACTGGACCGGGAGACAAACCGGTCTGGCACCCCATAAAGCGCCTGCACTTGAATACCGGCGGGGCTGCCATCAGTGGGGGACAGCCCATACATATGTAGGGGACCCAGGCATCTCAACGGACCCAACCAATGAGTTGTTGTGCTGCCACATAGCCAAACAGGAAGTGTGAGGAAATCTCTTAAGGGATCCATTGCCCCCCCCCCCATCCACAAGGCCCTCATAACTAGTGTTCCCACTAGAAAATTTCAGGGCGGGTCTTAAACAGGAAGGGGTGTGGCCTTGACAGGAAGGGGTGGTTTATATTTAAATGAGGGGGTGCATGAGTTTAGTCAGGTCTAGGGCAGCACAAAACCTAAATACACCACTGGGTACAGAGACTGATGTGACTGGCTCAGTGTTCTCTGTACAGCACGCGGTATATGTCAGAGCTATATAAATGTATAATAATAATAATGTGTGACTGTGGGGGGACACTAGAGTGTAAGCTCCTCTGGTACAGAGACTGATGTGACTGTGGGGGAGGGGGCATTAGAGTGTAAGCTCCTCTGGTACAGAGACTGATGTGACTGTGGGGGGGGGACATTAGAGTGTAAGCTTCTCTGGTACAGAGACTGATGTGACTGTGGGGGGGGGGACATTAGAGTGTAAGCTTCTCTGGTACAGAGACTGATGTGATTGGCTCAGTGTTCTCTGTACAGCACTGCGGTATATGTCAGAGCTATATATGTGTATTATAATACTTACAGCAGTATGCTGGAGATATATAAATGTATAATAGCAATAAACACAATCATTATTATTGTCATAGTGTCAGGGATGTCAGAGTGTAAGCTCCTTTGTCATGATTCGTTTATTGAGTGCACTCCTAGTCTGCTATGTTCCTCACCTGTGACGGTCAGATTTGTCCCATTTCCAATATGATGAATGCGGTTCCCCTCCACCACTGTGCAGGTATAAAGTCCGCTGTCATCAGGTGTAATAGAGGAGATGGTGAGAGAGTTGGGGGTGACCGTCAACTGAGAGGAGTTCTCCAGGTAGGAAGGATTCCAGGATCTATTCACAGACCAGAAATGGTGAATAATCCTCATCTGCCCAAACTCACAGGACATCCGGGCCGTGTCACCAGCCGACAGGGTAAGAAATGGAGGATCCTGGATCACAGTCACTGAGCGGAAACCTGTGAGAACAAAGTGAGTTCACTTCTCTGATATAAATCCCTTTTTTTACATTATTCTTGGCTTTGTTTTTTTAATTCGTTATAAAATAATAAGAAATAATAAAATCACTTCTAGACTGAGGCTAGGTGCACACACATGCGATGTGGGAACCGGCGTGATTCCAGCAATGGTACCCACATCGCATCTTTCTCGCAGGCGGTTCACACTGCCCTCTGCCAACCGCTGCGGGTGTCAATGCAATGCATGAGTACACTGCACCAAGGGGAGTGTAGGCATGCATAGTTGTCGCCTAAAGATACAGCATTTTTCCATCTATGTAGATCTATCTATGCACTCACTCCGAGGCCAGGATAGTGAGGACACATTGACACGAGAGCTAGAAAGTTAGCTATATATAATAATGTTTTTAATATACAGGGTGGGCCATTTATATGGATACACCTTAATAAAATGGGAATGGTTGGTGATATTAACTTCCTGTTTGTGGCACATTAGTATATGTGAGGGGGGAAACTTTTCAAGATGGGTGGTGACCATGGCGGCCATTTTGAAGTCGGCCATTTTGAATCCAACTTTTGTTTTTTCCAGGAAACTGTTCATCTAGGAATGCTCGGACCTGACACCCATAATGTGGTAGTGCACCATCTTGCTGGAACTATGATGTCGGTGATAGGGAATTGCTGGCCATCAAGTCGGCTTTGGAGGAATGGCAGTACCTCCTGGAAGGAGCAGCTCACCCAGTATTGGTTTTTACTGACCATAAAAACCATAAATAAACCATGTGCTGTGAAGATATGAGATGTGCAGCACCTGAAACTACGGATACTGGAAGCCTGTGCTAGCATTTCTCCTGCGGTGTTGCTATCAGTGTGTGAAGAGTGGGAGAAGAGGGTTGAATTGACAATCCAACACAATGGGCAGCACATTGAACACATTTTATAAGTGGTCAGAAACTTGTAAATAACTCATGAAAGAATAAAGTTACGTTAAAACCAAGCACACCATTGTTTTTCTTGTGAAATTCCCAATAGGTTTGATGTGTCACATGACCCTCTTCCTATTGAAAAAACAAAAGTTGGATTCAAAATGTCCGACTTCAAAATGGCCACCATGGTCACCACCCATCTTGAAAAGTTTCCCCCCTCACATATACTAATGTGCCACAAACAGGAAGTTAATATCACCAACCATTCCCATTTTATTAAGGTGTATCCATATAAATGGCCCACCCTGTAGTTCTTCCTTTTTTTATATATGAGTCAGTCCATCGGGCCACTTGCTATAAGCCAATCAAGCACAATAAGATGACATAGGTTGGGTTCACCAGCAGGAGGCCTGGATTCCAATGATTGTATGCATTGATCGAGCTATTAGGTATTGGTTTCACTTTCACCTCTAATTTTATTCTATTTTATGGTTTGTATATATGTTGTGCATGTGGGTTACCTGCATATATGCTTTTCATATATGTATATATGTATATGCATGCACATCTCTTATATTATTTTGTATTATTTGATATTATTGCATATAGTGGCATTTAGTGTCTTATGGCATGACCTTGGGACGATCTTTGTATAACAACTTTTCCATACTTTATATGAATAATTCCCACACTTATATATTTATTATTATTTATGTATATATTTTTACTTTATATGTGTAATGATGTCTGCATTTCTATGCATGCCATGTAACTCATTTATTAATTGTCTAGCATATAATATCCACCATCATCCATCGACTCTGTCATTGGCTTAAGTTATGATGCCAGGGATATTCCAGCATTGTTTCCGCACGCCAAGCGTCAGCTTGCGAGATTTGGCACTTGCTGTGGGGATACAGACTATCCAATTGCGTATGCAGCTGCACGGATAGGGCCGTGTCCTCCTATTGGACAAGCGGCTGTAGGGCGTTGACCTCCATGGAGGCTGTGGCACAGCTGGTTCCACCCACACATATCCGGAGTGGTCGCGTCTCCATGGCGAATGGAGGGGGCCCCGGGCGGAACTCTCTGGAACACATAGCGCCTATTGGGCTCACGCCCTTGGCGTGCGTTCCAAAGCTATACACGTGATGAGGAGGTACTTGCATCTCCGTTACCAATAGAGCCAGGAAGCAGCATGGGAATCAGCAGTCCCCCCCTCTTCCCTTCCCTCCCGCGGACATGTAAGTGACAATACAGTTAAGATACATACTGAGGGAATGGTCGGTAGGACGGGCACATGGTCCTGACATGGCTTATGTGGCTCTGAGGAAGGGGTTCGTACCCCGAAACACGTCAGCCAGTCCTCGTGAGACATCATCCCAGCGGCAGTTGCTACTATGGGAATGTAGCACTATGCCATGTTTGTTATGCCTTGTTTACAAGCTCGGTTGTGAGTATGTTTCTAACTTTCTAATAAATGTACTATTGAGGATAATGCGCTAGGCCGGTGCGCCACTGTCTTTTTGTATTTTTGCTACAGTATTTGGATTTCCCGGTTGCCCAGTGGCAGCAAGGCGGCACATTTTCCTGAACCAAGTGATTACTTTGGTTGTACAATTGGAGAAGTTACATCTTCAAGCGCAGGAAAGGATGTATATGTTGATTGGGTTAACGAGACCCCCAGATCGATTCACAAATCGCAGTGGGAACTGTTAACTTGCACAGGAATGGGATTGCGTAGATGAGAACACCCATTCCATCTGATTCCAATGCGGGGACAAAAAAACTCCCTACACTATTTTCCAGCGAATCCAATGCGAGTTCAGCCACACAACTGCATGGCTGAACTCGCATTGCACGGACATCGCATGCAATCGGCACTCGTGATGTCTGTGTTCCCACAAGTGTGAACCCAGTCTGAATGATGGTGGTTTGGGGCTCTCCTCTCTACACTCTAAGGCCGGATTCACACCGATGCATTTTCAGTGCTTTTTTGCATTTTGCAGATTTGCACTGCAGGACGCGTTCCATAGGAAACCATGTTACATGGACTGCAGTGCAAATCTGCAAAATGCAAAAAAGCACTGAAAATGCATCGGTGTGAATCCAGCCTAAGGGACAAGTGAAAGGTTTCTTATTTTAGATGAACTCGCTAGAAATTAAGTATTTAGTTGCTAATATGTAAGAGAAAAGGGGGTTGAAATTAGCAGCGTCTGCAGTTTCAGCACCGGGCACAATGCTTATGTTGAAGTAATTTTGCCCAAATAATAAAATACAAAAAATGTAATAGACATGAAAGTTATTTGCTTACCCCCCCCCCCCCCTTCTTCATTTCCTGGGAGGAGGTAGTCAGGGATCTAAAATGGCAGAAGAAAGAGGCAGGTAGGAGGCTGATAAGCAAACCTTGCACAGTCCTGGTCTGACGGTGTTCCTGTATTAACAAGCTGGCAGTTGTGTTCCACCAATACAGGAGCAAAGCAGGAAGACGGAGCAGGAGGGGGAGAGAGAGAGCACAGCCCGTACCTCCTCCCGGCTCTCTTCTCCTCTCCTCGTCACCTCCAGTACTGGGCTGACAGGAGTAGTGATGCTGCTGTCACTACTCCTGTAAGTCTGTAGCAGAGGGACCTCACCATATGGACCCTCCACCATCTCCCCACACAATAAACCATCGCACCTGGGGCAAATGCCCCTCCTTGCCCCACCCCCATCCCAGCCCTGGGTGTACATTTGTATAACACCATGTTGTGCATCAAATTGTGTTATTACTGTACTGTTTGCCTCCATTACTGTGCAAACTTTTGGTGCTAAATAAATCCTGTATAATAATAATAATACAATTGTCTGATATTTCTCTCACCTTTGACTAACAGACGTGTCCCATTCCCCCAGTATGGATTTCGTTTCTCATCCCACACTGAGCAGGTATAAAGTCCGGCATCTTTCTCTGTGACGGATTTGATGGTGAGGGAATTCGGTGTGACGGTCATTCTTGAATTATTTCCCAGTAATACCGGATTGGTGGAAATATTCAGATGCCAGTAATGACGTGTAATCTGCATCTTCCCAACATTTCTAATATCACAGAACATCTCAGCCGTCTCCCCATCATACAGGGCAAGAGATGGAGGATTCTGGACCACCGTCACTGTGCTGACACCTGGGAGGAGGAGACACATTCACCGTTCTTATATAACGTAGGAGTAAAAATGGTGCCGGACCCAATCAGTTTACACCAAGCAGAAGGAATGGACAGGAAGGTTCACATAATAATACAATACAAAATGTTCCCCAGCACACTTAGATAGTCAGCAAAGAAAAGTCTGAACTGCTCCAACAATTTGGACTGAAACATATTTTTTGTATCCATTTCATTTATTGTTTAGGTCAGGGTTCCTCAACCAGGGTTCTGTGGAATCCTAGGATTAGTCCAGAGGTTGCTCGGAGTTCCTTGAGCAATGGTCAATTTTTACCTCTCAGATAAATTCCCAATGACACCATTGATCTTTTTAGCTATCTGTAAGGGGAGAATTCTTCCCAATGACCACAAGTGTAAGGAGCATTCTTCCCATTGACCATCACACTAATGTATCATGAGTTGTAGATTTTTAATTTTTAGCAGGGGTTCCCCGAGACCGGAGAATTATTTCAAGGGTTCCTCGGTGTTGAAAAGGTTGAGAAAGGCTGGTTTAGTGTTTCTGTTGGAACGTGGAGTATTGTAGCACCTCAGACTTTGGAGTTTAGGTGATGCAAGATTTCAGGATCCCTCAGATCCTTCTTAGGTTTTATAAAATTCTGAAAATGGTTCTGGAACCCACAGATCTATACATAGGAAGAGCAATGAAATACAGATATTTATAAAACTACAGCTGTTTCCTCTTGACACACTTTAGTGGTGATATTGTAAGAGATAGGAGATCAGAGTTTAGAAATATTGGGGTGACCGAGCCAGAGGGAAGGATTCCAGACCATTTTCAAGTGAGAACTGTCACAGACTTGGGGCTGCAGGAGAACCATTGCCCGGAGAACTCTGTGTTTTAACCACTTGCCGACCACCCGCTGTGCCTTGACAGCGGCAACATGGTTCATTATCGCAAAACGCCGCCACCTGGTGGCGGCCGCGAGAACGAGTATCATGAGCGCGCACTCACCGTGTTCCGGGGGGGGGGCCAGGGAGCGGGTATGGCGGGATCAGTCTCCACTGGCTACCCACGATGTCTCTCTCGCAGTGAAAGAACGGAGGTCCGGGTATGTTCAAATCTCCGTTCTGACAGAGGGGAAAGGGTTGTGATCACAGGCTTCCTGTATATGGGAGACGTGATCACTCCCCTCCCCCTGCCAGCCCAGCCCCCATACAGTTAGAACACACTGAGGGAACACAGTTAACCCTTAGAGCGCCCCCTCCAGGTTAACCCCTTCCCTGCCAAAGGCATTTACACAGTAATCAGTGCATTTTTATAGCACTGATCGCTGTATAAATGGCAATGGTCCCAAAAAAGTGACAAAATGGTCTGACATGTCCGCCGCAATGTCGCCGTACCGCTAAAAATCGCAGATCACCATCATTACTAGTAAAATATACAAAAAAAAATAAAAACCCCATAAATGAATTCTCATCATTTGTAAACGCAGCAACTTTTACGCAAACCAATCAATAAACGCCGATTGCGATTTTTTTTACCAAAAATATGAGGAAGAATAAATAAATAAATCAGCTAAAACCATTGAAAAATTTTTTTTTATATATTTTTTTTTGTATTTGTATTTTAGCAAATAGTAAGAAATATTGGGGGTTTTTTTTGCTAAATTGCCGCTCTTCTTTTGTTTATAGCGGTGATCAGAAATGACGCAGCGGTGATCAAATACCACCAAAAGAAAGCTCTATTTATGAGAAAAAAAGGACGCAAATTTGGTTTTGGTACAACGCCGCACAACCACGCAATTGTCAGTTAAAGCGACGCAGCGCCGAATCGCAAAAAGTGCTCTGGTCCTAAAGCTGGAAATCCTTCCGGGTGAAGTGTGTTCTTAACCACTTGACCACTGGGCACATAAACCCCCTTAACAACCAGACCAATTTTCAGCTTTCAGCGCTCTCACACTTTGAATGACAATTACTCAGTCATGCAACATTGTACCCATATGAAATTTGCGTCCTTTTTTTCACACAAATAGAGCTTTCTTTTGGTGGTATTTAATCATCGCTGGGTTTTTTATTTTTTGCGCTATAATTAAAAAAAGACCGAAAATTTTGTAAAAAAATGAATTTTTCTTCGTTTCTGTTATAAAATTTTTCAAATTAGTAATTTTTCTACATAAATTTTGGCCAAAATTTATACTGCTACCTATCTTTGGTAAAAAACAAACAAATTAGTGTATATTATTTGGTCTTTGTGAAAGTTATAGAGTCTACAAGTTATGGTGCCAATCACTGAATATTGATCACACTTGATTTACTGACGGCCAATCACATTTCCTGAGACCCTAACAAGCCAGGAAA
>BLSH010277737.1:41175-59839 GCA_018402905.1 Glandirana rugosa | reverse complement strand
ACAATAGGATACACAGGTACCTGCAAATAACAGCAAATTGTCGTCACCGCAAATACCCGACAATAGACTTGCGGGACTTAACCGCAAGTCCTCAGCAAGACTGGTGTTTTTTGCGACCTGCGGCTATTTGCGAGTATTTGCAGTGATTTGCCGACAAATAGCCGCAGGCTGCAAAAAACATCAGTTACTTTCGATTACATCAATTTTTTTTTGCGAGTTTTTGCGTCTGCGGCCATTTGCGACGAATGTTTTGCGACGAATTGTCGAAGGGCTGGCGCGTGGCAGAAAAGTACCGCCGTCAGCCCCTCGACCCGCGCTTAGCGGCATTTATTTGCCGCTAAGCGTAAAACCGGTGGTCCCCCGCGCGCGGGCGGTTCCCCTTCTTTTCCCTGTAGCCGCTCATCGCGGCTCGCCGGCGGACATCGGGTCCGCCCAAGCCGCGGGCACACTCCTCGGGAGTGCGGCAGGTGCGCGCGAGAGCCGCTGGCGGCGCGCGCGCGCCCCCTGGTGGCCAAAATGCGAATCGCCGTTTATTTACGGCGATTCGCGCCCAGCTCCCCGACTGCCGCCATGAAAAGACGGTGCGCGGTCGGGAAGCTGTTAAGCAGCGTTTTGTAAGCAGCGTTTACCGGCGTCTGCGTTTTTGAGCGTTTTTTTTTAACTACATTAGCTTTCATTGACTACAAAAAACGTCGGACGCCGATAAACAGCCGTTTAGTGACGTTTATGAGCGTTTATCGGCGTCCAGCGTTTTTTGTGGTCAGAACGACTCCTGAACGCCAATTCAGGGCGTTCAGATAACAGCCCATAAACGCCACTGCTGTTAAACGACAATAAACGTCCATGGACACATAGGATAACATAAAGGAGCGTTTATGGGCTGTTAACAAAAAACGCCCAAACGACCATAAACGGTGGTTTATCAGCTTCAGTGTGCATGGAGCCTAAGGCATTCTAAAAGGATAACTTAATTTAGCCATTAAAGTGGCACAATTCAGCTTCAAACTTTTGTTATATGTAAAACACAAGAAACAATACACAATAATCAGCCAAAAATAAGAACGCAAATTCTCCTCTGTCTATTCTATTCCTAAGAAGTAAAGCTACATTTATCAATAAATCCGTATAAAACATATTAAACAATGGAGGAGCATTGGAAATATAGGATTGTGAAGAGGAAATTCAGACTTTCTCTAGTGAATGACAAACTTTGTATATTGTGTGCATATTGAACAGGTCCATGGTAAAATCATTCCGATCAAATTGACCAATGCAGTGGTGATTCTACGATATATAACAGCTCTACCATTTATCTTAATATTTCATCAACTACATCCAAAGTGTGGGGTGGCTTCCTGGACTCCATAGTTTGCCTTGCTCTCCTTATTGGAGAAGGGAAGGGATGGCGGTTTTAGTTTTATCCCATATTTTTAATTTTTTTTCTGAGATGGGTGAGAGATCCATTTTATTACCAATAATTTCTGTTAACAGTTTTGCTGAAAATAGATTGGACGTCTCTTACATTTCTGTACATCAAAGTGTTTTATTATGATTTTATTACCGGACATTCTGGACTTCCAGGGCAGGCGACACAAAGAAGCCTTCAGAGATGACTTATGCTTTCCCCCGATTTGACCTTACAGATGCAGGCGTCTGTCCAGGCAGCTCGTCTTGAGAATATATTATTTTAGTACTTTGTTCATTTTTATAATTTCAGATTTATAATTCTGTGCAGGATGCATGCACACAAAAAGTCCTATAAACAGAAGAATGCGTCTTCTTCCAGAGCCAAGACAGAATCAAATCGGTCCGTCTGATATGGACAAGAAAGATCCCAGCCACTGAAAACTAGGCTTGCGCAATTCGTTTAGTTCTGAATTGCAAATTTCAGAATTTTCCCCAAATTTTCCTTTTTCAGATCCGAAAATTTAGAAATTTGCGGTAATTTGGCAATTGCGGTAATTCGGACATTCGCAGTAATTCAGGAGTTGCCGAATTACCGCAAATTTCCTAATTACCTTTTTCTTTTTCTCGAAATTTTGAGTTTATATGTTTGTTTTCAATAGTATGAATATGCATTTATGTTTGCTACTCACTGCTTACAAAAACTCAAGATATTCATCCTTTTTGTAGTCTGATGCTTAAACGATAAATATTAGTTCTGTATGCTTACTACTTTTGGATGATGCCATATGTATGTAAAGAGAACTGGCAATGTTTAAGCCACTTGTCATATTTATATATTTTTTTTATATATTTCTGGTATGTTCCTTTCTCTTTTATCTCAAAATAAAAGAGTTATTAAACTATTTCCTAATTACCACAATTGCCGAATTACCGCACATTTCCTAATTACCACAATTGCCGAATTACCTCGAATTACCAAAATTGCCCATTTACCGTGAATTTCTGAATTTTTTGAATTTCCAAAAAAATGAAAAACGGGGGGAAAAAAACGAACTAATTTTTCAGCCATGCACAAGTCTACTGAAAACTCTATAGAGGCCACCAAAAAAAAATCTATATAAGGTTTTATCAAACACACAACCAATTGGGTGGACTTTTCATACTCCCAGAAATAGAAAGTTCTTCCCTCCCACAAGAGAAATCAGATACAACTATACTTCAGAAGATGCCTCCGTCCTCCAAGGATGTGTGTGTGTGTGTGGGGGGGGGGGGGGTCCTAGAAGCTGTGAAGACACCTTCTCTCCTTCACCCTATTCCCCTTGTCCCATCATTACTTGTTCCCCTCTCCTTAGCCTTTCCTCCTTGTGTTTTATCTTTTCCACTACCACTTCCTCTCTATTGCCTTAGGACAGGATTTCTCAACCAGGGTTCCATGGAACCCTAGGGTTCCTCCAGAGGTTGCTAGGGGTTCATTGAGCAATGGTCAATTTCTACCTCTCAGATAAATTCCCAATGACCCCATTGATCTTTTTAGCAATCTGTAAGGGGTAATTCTTCCCAATGACCACAAGTGTAAGGAGCATTCTTCCCAATGACCACAAGTGTAAGGAGCATTCTTCCCATTGACCATCACACTAATGTATCATGAGTTGTAGATTTCTAATTTTTAGCAGCGGTTCCCCGAGACTGGAGAACTAATTCAAGGATTCCTCGGTGTTAAAAAGGTTGAGAGAGGCTACCTTAGGGTCTCTTAACCCTTTCCACACATCCCCCTGACCCACACTTACTTTACCTATAGATAGAAAATGGCAAGGGACGCAGTGCACCCAATACTGTGGATTAACCAAAAGCATGAATTCTCCCAAAGATCTAGAATTCACATTTAAGGGAGCCTTTGCCTTTGAGCTGTATCTTTCTTTAGTGGACCTGGAATTGATTCATATACCCCTTATTATTATCATTATTTCAAAGGACTCTTATTTTTTTACATGTCCACATGTCAACTGTATGATGCATCCTGCATTGTGGTACTGATATTGATATGCCCTCTTTATAAATAAAGAATTAAAAAAACTCTTAGGTAATGGTGATAATGCAAAGGAACCCAACTCAGTAAAGAAGACAATAGAATTCAAATTTTTAGAAATGTTGAATTTTGTTGGGGAAATTGCGAAAGAAAATACAATTTTCAGAAATGTTGTATTATGGTAGGGAAATTGGTAAAGAAATTCACATTTTTAGAAATGTTGTTGGATTACAATGGAAAAATTTGGGGGAAAAAGCAGAATCCAACTCACATTCACACCCAACGTACCTGCCAGTAGAGAGAGAAGAAGCACCGTTGAGGCCATTGTAGAAGATGGAGTGTAGCTCTGAGCTCCGATGCCCTCATCAGACGCTACCTAATGCTCCATCCGTCCTGAGCACACCACATATTCCATTGTACTATTGCGGTCAAAAGTGACCCAGAGTGTGACTGTAAGCAGCTAGAGGAAGAAAAAGAATGCAGACCACATTACCTTACAAGGGCAGAATAGAACATCTGAATTGACGTTAGTAGGTTCAAAGAAACTTCAGGCCTGTTGAGATGGCAACTAAACCTAAAACGGAAAAGTCATTTTTGTGAAGTACAGTAACTATTATTAACTGGTGTACAGAAGGCTCCACCAGACAGAAAGCGAGATATAATATCAGACCTTTGTCTACAGAGGCTTTCTTCTACATAAACTGCTATTTTAGGCAAAAGGAACAATTGAAATGAAAACATCTGGACAGGAAGTCAGCTGTATTTTTTTTTTCATTATAATTTCATTATCACCATCATTATAAAACAAACTTCCAACGATTTAACCCTTTTTACGGTCCGAGACGTTTTTGAGTGATTTTTTTTTCTTGCACGTGTATAAAATAGTTGTAGTTTACATGTTATCTGTACAACGGTTTATCAAGAGCAAATGTTCAGTAAAAAATACTCTAAAGTTAATTTTCAAACCCCTTGTTGCCATTGACGTATGACATATGTCAGTGGCAGTAAAAAGTGGTTGTAAACTCTGTACAACCACTTTAACCTACAGGTAAGCCTATAACAAGGCTTACATGTAGGTTCCGTGAATATCTCCTAAACCTGTTCAATTTAGGAGATATACACTGTATTGGTATTGGCACATGCGCAGTGAAGAAACTGGCCACCGTGTCATTTCTCCACTAGCATCGTGCCAGGACTGGCAGCTGCCACGTGCATGCGTGGGAGTGAAGTCACGCGACTCCGGCCAGTCACAGAGTCAGCTCCCCCCGGAAAGGAGGATGGGCAGTCATGGATGCGGCCTCTAGCGGGGACAGCGCAAGCTTCTAATGCAGGTAAGTGACACATAATAGGCTAGTATGCGATGCATACTAGCCTATTATGCTTTTATTTTGCAGGGTAATAAAGAGGAAGTAAAACCCATCAGGGTTTACTCCCTTTTTACAGCAGCCTTGTCCAACCAAATAAGGCCTTGGATCCACAAATGTAGGGAAATAAGGAGTCTCCAATCAATTCAATATGAGGGCCATCTTGTATATTTCACAAATATTCATTGGCTGAAAAAATCAGTTTCCCCTTTTGCATTCCCCCTTTCATATTAGAAGCCCCCCCCCCCCATTACACGAGTCTCCCCTCTCATCAGAGACCCCCTTTGATGTCAGAAGCTCCCCCATCACATCAACGCCCCCTTCTAACAGAGACCCTCCTTCACATCAGATCTCCCTTCCAAATCAGAAGCCCTCATCACATGAGAGTTTCCCCCACCCCTTCGAATAAGAGTCCCCCTTCAGTTCCCTCACAAATAGAAGTTGAGATTAGGGATTCTCCTAAGGCTGCCATCAGCTCCCCTGACAGCAGCAGAGTTGGCTTTCACAACCTCCACCTGGTCTTTGTAAATGATTCTTCCCAGCTTCCATTCATCTTGAATGTCCTGGAACCGGGTCCAAGCCTCCTCACCTTGGGGTCCCCGCAAGGGTTTGGGGACATGCAAGAAAATCCTCGACCAGGTCTTCCTCCCATTTGGCCCGCGAAACTTCGATGATGTCCATGACATTCTGGGGGGCATAAGGGTAGTCCAACCCCCACTCGAGTGCTGTCCACCACTGCACCTCTCGCTGGAACCTGGAGAATCTTGGCAGTTCCTTTGGCTTGCCTTTCCCAGGAAGGACAGGGGTGACCTCTCAGCTGACTCTGGCATCTCTAACACTTCTGACTTCTTCCCGGGAGTCTCCCCACTCCCATTCCTCCTCAGAACTGCTGTGAGATGTCCACTCCTCCCAGTCATCATCTGTGGGCCCAAATTCAGTTTGTAGTCTGGGCAACCCCCAACCCCCTGTCCCACCACTGGCACTCCCCTCTGGCTCACTTGAAGACAAGCTCTCCTCCTGCAATGGCTCCTTCCAGGTGGGGCTGACAGGGTGTATGGGCACAGCCAACTTTCTGGAGACAACTTCTGGTTCCTGCTAGGCAGCACTGACAGGTACCAGTTCTCTGGCTGAGCCCCAAGTTGAGGCAGTTTTCCAGCTTCCTTTCCCAATGTCACTTGTCTTCACAGGGGAGTCACCATCATCAAACTCAACCCGTCTTTGGCAGCCACTTCTCCACCCATTCCGGCCTTCCAGGACTTCCATGGTTGTTCCGTGCATCTCCTCAGCCCTGCACCTGCCAGCCTGCTCCCTGCATCCTGCTGCATCTTCCTGCATCTTCCTGCTTCCTTCTGCATCTTCCTGCATCTTCCTGCATCCTTCTGCATCTTCCTACATCTTGCTGCATCCTGCTGCATCCCGGCTGCATCCACTAAACTGCAGACACATCGGCTCTACTAAGACGAACCAGGCACCGATACACCGCCAGGTTCTTGAGGCCACTGTTTAAACACCGGTGTCCCTTTTCACTGCATGTCAGGCTCACCCGACAGGTATGTGACAGTACCAAACAGCCATGACTGAGCCTGCAAGTGGGAAGTCGGCTATGGATGACATCTGTCAGCACCTTGCAGCTCTCACCCAAGCAGTCAAATCTCTACAGGAGGGATATACGCAGTTGGAACAACAAGTACAGACTTTAACCACACCAACCAGTGCCACTGCACCCTCTGCTTCAGGGACTGCCACTACAGCACCCTCAGTGATAATGCTGCCTCCTGAACCCAGGGTTACAGCACCAGAGAGATTTGCAGGCGACTGGGAGAAACTTAGTTTTTTTCGCAACCATGTGAGCTGTATTTCACCCAACAACCTCCAACCTTCTCTCTTGAATCCACCAAAGTAGGACTTATTATTTCATTGCTCCAGGGTGAGCCCCAGTCCTGGGCTCACCGGATGTTGGAAAAGAACGAAATATTACTACAATCCATGTCCGCCTTCTTTTGGCACAATGGCCGAATTGTACTACGACCCACAGCGAACCACCACAGCAGAAACTGCCCTTCACGCACTCCAACAAGGACGCAGAACGGCCGAAGATTATGTTACGAACTTTAGATGCTGGAGGGGAATGACACAGCCCTGCGACATCAGTTCCGCTTGGGATTGTCAGAAGGCATAAAAGATGAGTTGGCATGTGTAGGAGTCCCAAACACGTTGGAGGCCCTTATCACACTGGGCATTTGAATTGACCGCAGGCTCCGGGAGTGACGGTCAGAAAGATCCACTCAACAGAACGCCCAGTATGAATGATGGCCCGAATCCCAGCTCCTCCTCATTCCGTTCCTGACAGCTTAACTCCAGTCCAGCCAGCAGCTGTCCCTGCTACTGAAGAACCAGATTGGCCTAATACGCTCTTCTCTGTCTCCGGAGGAACGCCTGCACCGACAAGAGAATAACCTCTGTCTATACTGTGGAGGAACAGGCCGCTATGTACGTACCTGTCCTGCTAAGACAGGTAAGTGACGATTGACCTCTTCAATTAATCATCTTCCTTCATCTGTCAATACCTCCCATCTAACTCTTCCCATCTCTTTCCAGCTGTTGGAAGGGGAAGTGCCAGTTGCCGCGTTCCTTGATTCCGGGGCCTGCAGTTGTTTTACTGATCAAACTTTTGCCACAAAACAACACATCCCTTGAGGTCTAAGACACAAAGACTTTCCATTTACCTGGCTGACAGGTCATGCATCAAGTCCAGTCTTGTAACCCAAGAAACATTCTGTCCACCTGTGTTGACTCCCTCCCAACATAAGGAGATCCTAAGCCTGGATGTCATTTCTTCCCTGCTATTTCCCGTCATTTTGGACTACAGGCACATAATCCACAAGTCAACTGGACCATGGGAAAAATCAACTTCCACTCAGCCTATTGCCTGGAACACTGTCTACCTGAGCCTCCCTGAGCCTCCAGTGACCCCTACAGCATTACTCTGTGTGGACTCTGAATATGAGGTACCTGAACCCTACCATAAGTTCCTGAATGACTTTAGCAAGCGAGGAGCTGACACTCTTCCCCCACATCGGCCATATGACTGTCCGGTGCCTTAGCCCCTTTTTGTGTAGCTCAGATGCAATGAAACAGCGTGCTACTTCTCCTCTGTGGGCACTGATCCCAGCACCAACTCTTCAGGCACTGCCAACCCACCTCGCTGCAACTGCCCCTTTCACTAGCCCTCCAGGCTAATTCTACCCACCAGTCAACCTGACTGACTCTTCACCAGCCCACCTCCTGACTCTTCACCAACCCACCCAGCTAACTCTTCAAAGCACACCTCTGTCTTCATAAAGACTGGCTACACGTGGCTGTCAGGGATCTTCCCAGTGCTTGGATGTGCGCATGCACGCGGGAGCGCGTACACCGGCACACGCACGTCCGGGCCACAGACGTCCTATTTAAACAGCCCAGCTGTACAGAGGCATTGCTGTTCAATCTGCAGCTAGTACCTCTGTTACCCGTTCCTGAGCTCTTGTTCCTGATACCTGTGTTTGACCCGGCTTGCCCTGACTATTCTCGCTCACTGTTGCTCTGATCCAGCCTGCCTTGTTGACTACGTTGCCTCTTTATATTTGATACTTGTTGCTGAACTCTGCCTGTCTACTAACCATTCTTTGCCTGTCGCCTTGTCTGCACCTGATTACCAGTTACCAAACCCGGCTTGTCTGACCACAAACTCAGCATCTCCTCAGCCCTGCACCTGCCAGCCTGCTTCCTCCAACCTGCTGCATCTTCCTGCATCCTGCTGCATATTCCTGCATCTTGCTGCATCCTGCTGCATCCCGGCTGCATCCACTGAACTGCAGACACATCGGCTCTACCCAGACGAACCAGGCACCCATACACCGCCAGGCTCTTGCAGTCACTATTGCAACACTGGTGGCCCCTGAGCCAGGGTTGTATGAGTGGCCTTCCCACTGCATGTCAGGCTCACCCGACAGGTACATGACAGTGGCAGTCTCCCCCCTTTGTTAATCCCCAACAGTGTTGCTCTACTCACTGTCTCTCTCTTGCGCCCATGCCTCCCGGAAAACCTCCTTCCATGTATTTTGGCAGGATCCTACCAGCAGAGGCGTAACTAGAACCTTCAGGGCCCCGGTGCAAGAAATTATGAAGGGCCCCCTGACCCCTGGCCAGGGCCCTTCCCTCTTCCCACTGATCCTGTGGCCCTTTACTCCCATCGTGGGTCCCTTTATTATGGTACTGCAGTGGGGCACTTTCACAAGTTCTGCAGCAGGCCCCAGGGGGACCAGGGAAGCACACAGGGGCCCTGGGAACAGCAGAAGACAAGTAAACTGGATAGAGGAAAATGGAGGAGATTGGGTCCTCTAAATGCCACCCCCGCCATCCCTCCTATTCAGGTGTACAAGGGAGGCACATGGGCCCCCTGGACCATGGGGCCCGGTTGCAATTGCAACCCCTGCAACCCCTATCGTTACGCCCCTGCCTACCAGCACTTGAGCCCCGGCCCAAGGCAGGACAACCCCCCCAGATTAGGGGGCACCCCTAAGGGCCATCGACAGCCTTCTCAACACTGAATCTCCATCTTCCACCTGACTGCCCCTGATGGCATGGCCCATGTCTATTTATGAGGTATACACTGCTCCTGCCAGGCTGAGCCTCATAAATATTCAAGGCAGCTCCTCCTACCCTCCTCCCACTAGTTTCTAGAAGATTCTCCGCCCTTGTAGACCAGGGGGAGGAACCAGAGAGCTTCCAGAATGAGTAGTCCAGCCCTTAATTTTAATGAACCCTGACCCAGATTCCATGGCTCAGGCCTAGCCCTGAGCCAGACTATGTTTTTTGTCTGCACTAACTTCTAGCACACACTAAAGGAGGCTACACGAGCATGAAGTGGGAAGGAGTGCTTGTCAATGGCAACAACAGTAGAAATAAAAGATGACAAAAATGGAGACAAGACAGCAAGGCACAGTGCTGGTCAGAATCCATAACACCAAAGCGCTTATATTCTGCCCCCAGGGACACCATTGTCAGAGCTGGTTCTGATTAAGGGCATGATTGCCTCTAAATGAGACTCGTAAAGTTAGTTGGTGGCTTCAATCACCTTAGTAGAGATGGGCCGAACAACCCTCTGTTCGGTTTGCGGCAGAACTTTTGAACATCGCAAACATTCAGAACGGAATAACAAACCCCATTGAAGTTTACGTGACCCAAAATAGAAAAATCAAAAGTACCCATTTTGAAGGTTTATATGCAAGTAATTGGGCATACAATGATTACGGGGGTCTGGGTACTGCCCCGGGCGACATGTATCAATGAAAAAAAAAGTTTATAAAAAACATAATTTTCAAATGAGCAGTGATTTACCGATGCTTAAAGTGAAACCATTAAAATGAGAAATAACAATAAAAAACGAAAAAATCTTTTAAATATAGTCCCTGGAGGGCCCCCTTAGTCTGCTTCCAAAGTGGCACATCTATATCGTGTATAGAAGCTGCTGCAGCAATAATGACATTTATAAAGGCAAAAAAGGACATTGTCCATACAAGCTTTCTTTATTTTGTAAACATCAGCTTGGGGAGCCAATCTGTATGATGAGGCCACAATTTTGTGCAGTCGAAACACGATTATAGATTTTTTTGGATAAATTCTGGTGTCTCTCTCGTAGACTTTGGAGAGAAGTAACAGGTGCTGAGAAATTGGGCTTTGGGTGTCTGTGGCGCTGTCACATTGTAACCCTATAGACGTACTCTTGATGAAAACAAGAATCGACCTCGCTGTCAAAAATGTAAATGATATGAAACTGCCAAACGAGTGTGGAAAAATTGGTCCTTGCGTGTTAATTGTGCTCATGAAACCTACACCAAAAAATTTCTTCCGGATGAAATCAACACCCACAAAGCTAGGCAGCCTAGACAGTCTTTCAGAGATTCAAGATCCAAAAAGTACTTTCAGGACTGATTCATTTTGATAAATGTCAGACGGTCCACGGAGTCTGTGGACAAACGCGCTCTCATATTTGTCACAAAACCCCTGGCAGCACAGCTTGCCCGTTCGGAAAGCACTCTGGATTCAGGGCAGCCCAGCAGCTCAATTGCATACTGGGCAAGTTTTGGCCAATGGTCAATTCTCATGACCCAGTAACTCAGTGGATAGTCAACCGGAAAGCTCTCCATATCTGTTTTCGCCCCTAGATAATCTCCCACATACGATGAGCACACTGCTAATGGGATGTTAAAACTGAAAGTCCTGGGTGCCGAGGACTAAAAAAATTTTGAAATGCATCACTGAGGGGGCTCCCTTCTCCACTGCTCCTCTCTTGACCAACAGAAGCCTCAATACTACATTTTCCACCAGAATGTAACCTACCAGAGTTGGGAAAGGCATTGCATAAACTCTTCTTTAACTACTTCCCGACCGCGCGCCGTGTTTTCACGGCGGCAGTCATGATGCTGAGCGCGAATCGCCCTAAAAAGACGGCGATCTGCAATCAGCCACTAGGGGGCGCGCGCACACCCGCCGCACTCCTGAGGAGTGGGCCCGCGGCTCGGGCGGACCCGATGTCCGCCAGCGAGCCGCGATGAGCGGCTACAGGTAAAGAACGGGGAACCGCCGATGTAAACACGGCGGTTCCCCGCTCTGTTAGTAGGGGCATAGGAGATCTACTGATCCCTGTCACTGGGATCAGTTAGATCTCTCATGCCCATGTTAGCCCAACCCCCCCACAGTAAGAACACCCAGGGAACACAGTTGACCCCTAGCTCTCCCCACCCAGGTTAACCCCTTCACTGCCAATGACATTTATACAGTAATCAGTGGAGATTTAAATTTCTGATCGCTGAATAAATGTCATTGGTCCCAAAAAAGTGTCAAAAATGTCCGACATGTCTGCTGCAATATCGCAGTACCGCTAAAAATCGCAGATCGCCGCCATTACTAGTAAAAAATAAAAAAAAAATAAAAACCCCAGAAATGAATTCTCACCATCCGTAAACGCGGCCACTTTTGCGCAAACCAATCCAATAAACGCAGATTGTGATTTTTTTTTATCACAAATATGAGGAAGAATATAAATCGGCCAAAAACGGTGAAAAAAAATGTTTTTTTATATATTTTTTTTGGATTTGAATTTTAGCAAAAAGTAAGAAATTTGTTTTTTTTTTTGCAAAATGGTCGCTCTTCTTTTGTTTATAGCGGCGTTCAGAAATGACGCAGTGGCGATCAAATACCACCAAAAGAAAGCTCTATCTGTGGGAAAAAAGGACGCAAGTTTAGTTTGGGTACAACGTCGCACGACCGCGCAATTGTCAGTTAAAGCGACGCAGCGCCGAATCGCAAAAAGTGCTCTGGTCCTAAAGCTGGAAAACCTTCCGGTTGGTAAGTGGTTAAGGTGTCCTCAAGATAATTAATCTTCTGCTCCATCTGTGGGGAATGAGTTCTGAGGCTTTCCCCTGGAAACGGGGGTCAATTAGAGTTGCCAACCAATAGTGATCTGTCTGCTTGATGCCACATATTCTTGGGTCCTTTCACAGGCTTTGAAGAATGAGGGAGCCCATGCATCACAAGTTTGTGGAGTCATGAGAAGTGAGGATTACAGTATCTGGAACTGCCTCCTTCCAGCCAGGTACCAAGCCCAACTTCTGGGGATGGAAAACCATCTGTTAAGGGTTGACGTATGTCTTTCTCCACTTCAATGCCTCTAAAGCTGCCAGAATCCTCCTCCTCCCCCTCCTCTTGTGTGTTCTGTGGCATGGCAAGAATAGTGTCTGCATAAAGCGGGCTTTGAGAGGAAAGGAAGTCCTTCTCTTCCTCCCGCTGCTCTGCCTCGAGTGCCCTGTCCACAATGCCACAGAGAGTCTGCTCCAGAAAGAACACAACAGGGATTGTATCACTGATGCATGCATTTTGTCAGAACTATTGTGAAAAAATAAATATATTTTAATAATTTCAATACAGATGTTTAAGACTGTACAGGTCCTAGAGACAAAGGTCAACTTCAGGACACAAGTCAGTTTTCAGCCTGAGATATCCTGTGTTTTTCTCACTCTGATGGAGGTCTGTAAATAAGCTGTTTGCAGAACTGGGAAAAGAACAATGAGTATGTACCTTCTTGCTTACTTAAAGCCAAAGAGAGATGTATTTTTATGGTCGCTAAATAAAATTTATTTGAGGATCCTTGGACCAGTAATAAAACCTTGAAAACAGCAAACATCAAAAAAGATTGTTTTGTTCCATTTGCAATTCGTTATTTACATAAACTAGTTTGGTTTAATTTGTTTAATTTGTTTTCGGAATTAGTTTTGTTGATATACAGTATATACTAAAACTATATATATATATATATATATATATATAAATGTATATAATAATGTTTTGCTTTTTTTAACAAAATGTAAGTGTGGAAATGTGTATGTGGATGCACTTTAATCAATGGAAAGTGGTGTTTGGTGCACTTTAACCTGAGTACTCACTACACAGACACACTCCACTGATACACTACAATATACTGCAGTAAAATTGCACTGACACACTGCAATATACTGTGGTAAGCGTGCACTAATGCACTGAAATATACTGTATTAAAACTGCACATACACACTGAAATGTACTGCGTTAACCGTATAGTAATGCACTGCAATATACTGCGATAAACATGCACCAACTCACTGAAATATACTGCATTAAACATGCACTAATGCACTGAAATACACTACGTTAAACGTGCACCAGCGCACTGAAATTCACTGCGTTAAACGTTTACTAACGCACTGAAATGTACTGCATTAAACATGCAGTAATGCAGTGAAATATGCTGCATTAAACGTGCACTAACGCACTAAAATATACTGCATTAAACATGCAGTAATGCACTGAAATATATTGCAGGAAACCTACCCTGACAAAATAAACTGACACTAAAGTAAAAATGAATGGTGGCACTAAACTCACACTGCACTATCACTAGCCCTGTGCTATCTCTCTCCACGCCTATATCACACTGCAAATGGCCGCTATGAGAATACCAGAGAATATTTTTATAGTGTGGGGTGGGTCTAAGAGCTCTAAGCCATGATTTGGCATAGTCATCATTACTTTCTCCAATCATGGCTCTGACAGTGTTCTGTGCCCTGATTGGTCAAAGCTTTTATTGCTTCAGCCAATCAGGGCTTCCAATGCACTGTGCTGTGGCACAGTGCATTGAGGTCATTCAAACTGTTAGCCCAACTCTACAACTTAGTATGGAAGAAGGGTGGCATCCTATTTTATTGTGTGGACTGTATACATCTGAATGCTGTTACTCTGAGGAATGCTTATCCTCTTTCTCAGATTGAAGAATCCCTACACACTTGATCTTGCCGGTGGTATTGGCAGAATCCTGTTTCCAAGGCATATTTGGCCGTACCCTTGGGGAGCCCACCAACTTTTGGGTATCGTCCCCACTGAAAAAATGGAGTACACTCCCATGTCCTGGATCTGAGAGTAAAAAAGGCGTCTGCAAAAAGTTTAACAGTCCATTGAAGATCAATCATGGGTGGAAAATGGGTTGGGAAGGTCAAACTTGACTTGGTGATGTCAGATCTGCGACCTGGGGACAGGGTTCTAGTTTTGTGCAAAATCGCACATCAGCAAAGCAAGCTACAGACATTGTGGGAAGATGTCCCAGCCAGGAACTGCCTTGCAGCAGCCTATCCTAGGCATGCGAGTCTATGACATTTGGAAGGAGATTATCAAGACAAACCAAAGTGCCTACACCATAGGCTCCTCATTTCCACCAACAATCATGGATAGGCTGATGGGGGATGTTACAGAGAATCAGTCTAAGCCTCAGATGTCTTGACTGTAGGTTGTCCAATGGTGGCTACCCTCTTTTCCTCCAGAGGTACCTCCCAGACTATCGGGAGAAGTTACCGACCCTGATGATACCACTCAGCCCAATAGTCTCCCAGCTCACATCCTTGTTCATTCTGCAAACCTTGCATGGTCTGCAAACTTGCCAGGGACAGCAAATTATATTTTCGTGGGGGTGCAGTGGAGTCTGTCTTTATCCACCTTGTCCAGCAGTGGGTGCAGGCCCCTATAACTCCTTTCCCCATGATCCAGCGGGCTCCCACAAACCTTTGGACTCCCACAACCCCAAAACTCCTGGACACTTGGGGGATAATAATTACCCTGTATCCTTGTTTCCTGCCCTCAGGTGCTCACAGAGGCCGCTCCTGAAGGGACAGCAGTGACTGGGATTTTTAGCTGTAGGGGGTCCTCCTTTACTAATCCTGGCCACCAGTGCAAGGACACACAGCTTCATCTTAAGGCTCAGTCACTATGGTGGCCACTGTGCTAACTGGAATACTGCCTTTTCAGTGGGGTGCACCTGTGTCTCTAGTCAACTCCTTCTACACCCATCTCTGGGACTTGTGCCATTACCTGGACATCTAGACCAGATACTCCTCCCGCTTTCCCACTGTATGACCTGTATGGAGATCCCTGTGGTTGACCAACTTGGCTACCAGCTATTGCCAGCCTCCTTGTGTGGGAGGTGTTACCCCTCTTCCCCCATCAAGATTGAACTGTACTTTGCTGTTTATTATTGATGATTGTTTTCTTATACTTTTTTTCTCTTAGATGCTCTTATTCTGTATTGAGCCTCCACCTAGCGGCCTTTGAGAGAACTAACCCTTGGCAACCATGTACCACAGTCATTTCACTGATTGTTTGTTGCATACATCTTTACTATTTGATCGGCATTGTCAGTTTAGCTTACATTCATACATTAAACTTCATGTTGTTATTGCAAACCCATGGTGTGTATTTGAGCCGCTCAGGCTGCAAGGTAGGGTTAATGAAGGAAAGATGTGACCGCACTTCTGGAACTTGAGTAGAAATGGAATTTATTGTGAGTACAAAAAATTGTGTATGACACCAGGCAGACAAAGCATATCCACAAAAATCACAGGCCGATGGACAGGTTTCACGGACTAAATGTCAGTTTACTCATAACTGTAGTCTGTGAAATGCGTCAACCAGCCTGCCATTTTTGTGGATATGCTTTCTCTGCCTGGTGTCATGCACAATTTTTCGTACTCACAATAAATTCCATTTCTACTCAAGTTCCGGAAGTGTGGTCACATCTTTCCTTCATTTGCCATCACATTGGATCACGGACCAGACGTGTACCCGGTTTCTTGATTGCTTTCATTTGCACCTGGTGCGGCTCAGTCCTTTCTCTTTCATACTGCAAGGTAGGGTTGCCACTTCATCCCTTTAAACCTGAACACATATTAATTACACAGGTTTTGTGGCTAATTAAGGTGGTAATTAAACTCACTTAGTTCCTTATCTGCATTAAATTAGCCTCAGAACAACCTGTGTAATCAATATGTGTTCGGGTTTAAAGGGATGAGGTGGCAACCCTACTGCAAGGATGCGTGGTTCTGTGCCCGCTTCTGTGAGTGCTGGCCAGGAAGGAGCCCACCCATGCTCCAGACAATGAGTGATAAGAGCTAAGGGTCCCGGGAACAAGACCCGCTGTGTGTGTGCACAATTGGCAGTCTCAGCCTGGACCTCTGCCAGCCATGCTGCCAAGGCATTTCTCTCCACCAACCAAAGCTTATTCATGGGTTTCTGGGACCTTCAAGCTGTTAATGTTGGTCTGATCACACATGGCTGATACCCCAATGCACCACCCCAAGTATCAAGCAATGCAGCAACACCCAATAAATTGCCTGTTTTACCACGTGTTGCAGCAACACAATTTCAGTGTGAATGGACTTAGAAATGTAAAAAGGGCCTCTCAGTCTTAGGCTATGACTAACAAGAGAGCGATACAAAGGACAATCAGCAGTGGGACGGTGCAAAAAAAAAAAAATCACATTGCCTGCTAGAGCCAGGAGGAGGAAGGGGCTACATTGAAGGAACAGAACACATTTCACTTCACTATAGTGTGATCCATAAAGATGATATCTGATTTGTTGCAGGAAGTTACATACATTTGTTCATAGCCATAACCCTTTGCATTTGGGGGCCCTATTTATGTTGGTAAATAATGTCCCCATACATGGGTGGCACTATGGATCTCCTGCATCTACCAGTGTTGGTGATTTCTGTACACGGGCAGACGGTGAGGACTGTGAGAGTATTTATAGCACATCCTGTGCAATCTGTACCGTGATTGTCACACCACAGAGGACAATGACACCCCTGGCCTCCTGGTTACTGAGTTATAGGCACATTTATAATTTTCACTTTTACTAATCTGACCTCAGTGATATTATTGGTTGCCTGCAATCTGCACCTTGAAATCTCATTATAAGTTACAATAGTATACCGTGCTATAGACCTATAGATTAAACAGCTGCAAACACCACAATTAGATAAACGCACATGATTATAGAAAGTTAAAAAGTGCTGTGCTATACATTTACATTAATATACAGCGACTTATTCAGGAAGTGACATATATTGATCAGACAAATGGAGTATCATACAATCCCATCCAGATTGGACAATTCACTTATGTATATAAATTATAGTCCATACGTGACAGATAAAATAAAAATGTTCATAAATATAAAAAGCCCAAAGTGTATCAAACTTCCATATTGATAGAAGACATCCTTTCTATTCCAAAGATCACCCTGGTGTGTAAGCCGCCGCCAGTATATAGGTTCAAATGCGCTTACCGGATAGTGTGGACTCAAATGTTATTAACCACTTGCTGACCGCCGTACCACAATAAGCGGCGACAGCGTGGCTCTGTCCCACGAATCGCCGCTTATAATCGTCACTTTAGTGCACGGCGGCTAGGGGGCGAACGCCGCACGCTCCCTGAGCGGGGCCGCGGTTTGGGCGGATTCGACTCGTGATGCTCTTTGACCGAGCCAGAATGGGGAACCGCTGATGTAAACACTGCGGTTCCCCGTTCTGACAGGGGATCACTGGGATCAGTTAGATCTCTTATGCCCCCTCACAGTTAGAACACGCCTAGGGAACACAGTTAACCCCTTCACTGCCCACTGCAGGTTAACACTGCCAATGACATTTATACAGCAATCAGTGGACATTTAAATTTCTGATCGCTGTATAAATGTCATTGGTCCCAAAAAAGTGTCAAAAATGTCCGACATGCCCGCCGCAATATCGCAGTCCCGATAAAAATCGCAGATCGCCGCCATTACTAGTAAAAACGCCAAAAATTAATTCTCATGGTTTGTAAACGCGGCAACTTTTGCGCAAACCAATCAATAAACACCGATTGTGATTTTTTTTTTCTTTATCACAAATATGAGGAAGAATATAAATCGGCCAAAACTGATGAATACATTAGTTTTTTTATATATTTTTTTGGATTTGTATTTTAGCAAAAAGAAAGAACTATTCTTTTTTTTTTTTTGAAAAATTGACGCTCTTGTTTTGTTTATAGCGGCGATCAGAAATGACGCAGAGGTGACCAAATACCACCAAAAGAAAGCTCTATTTGTGGGGAAAAAGGGCGCAAATTTAGTTTGGGTACAATGTCGCACGACCGCGCAAATGTCAGTCAAAGTGACGCAGTGCCGAATCGCAAAAAATGCTCTGGTCCTAACCTGGGAAATCCTTCCGGGACTGAAGTGGTTAACATCGAGTCAGATGGGCATCAGGAGACTAAGCTCTCCCAGACTTTAAAACTGTGCAGCAGATCCACCATCCGTTCCCTCATGCGTCACGGTAAGCTTCTCGCCCAGTAGGTCAATTTTCATAGAAGCAAAATGAATCTCCACATAGTGTAAGACCATTTATATTGAATTTATTAAAAAAGTATTGCACTTACATCCAACAGGAAAAAAACAGGTGAGTTGATGTTCTAACAACTGTGTTGGAT
>BLSH010277737.1:22369-36155 GCA_018402905.1 Glandirana rugosa | reverse complement strand
CATGTCTGGGGGGTGATTCATATTTGGGGGAGGTAATCATATCTGGGGGAGGAAGTCATATCTGGGGGGTGATTGATATTTGGGGGGTCTATACTAATGGAGGGGGTTTATACTTAGTGGGGGGTCTGTACTTAGTGGAGAGGGTAGTCTATACTGAGGGGGGACTATACTTGGAGAGGGGTCTGTACTGACGGAGGTGGGGGGCTTTGTACTGAGGGAAGACTATAGTTGGTGGAGGGGGTGTGAAACCATGTTTTTCCGCATTGGGTGACACCAACCCTAGTGACGCCACTGGGCACAATGATAGAAACCGATTACCTAAATTAGGCTACAGCTGAGACAGAGACTCCAATGGCACATCAAGACAATGGTGACAAGTTTCCTTTGAGGTGGACAGAGGAAACCAACTTAGGGAGAAAAGAAGCGTTTGACCTTGAGAAAACCTTGCCCTTGTTTAAATCTAGAAAAGGTTCTTTATGGGATAAGGCTGCTAACTCAGAGACCCTCCACCCAGAGGTGATTGCAATTAGAAAGGTCACCTTGTGAGGTCAGACAAGGGAATATCCCTAGGAAATCTGAAAGGCAGCCTCAAAAGGGCCAAGAGAACCAGGTCAAGGTCCCACAGAGTCAAGGGAATGTACAGAGGAAGAAATGTGAGCAACATCCTGAACAAATACCATAATAGGTCTTATGCAGGGCTATGGGTTGCCATCATCCTCATTCTACATCCTGTACCAATTGAAACCTCCCATAGGACTGCATGTGGTTATGCCACATAAAGTCCTATGGGAGGTTCCAATTGGTACAGGACAACCTATACAAATGCTTTAACTAAGTAATGAGTAGATATGTGTGGTTCCTTTCGGTCTGAACCAAAATTTGGGCAAATTTTTTGTTATTCAGGTGTATCCGAATTTCCGAATTGCAATAGTAACAAATTTCCGAAAAATCCGAAATAATGGAATTAAATTCTGTTGAAATTCAAATACAATTTGAAAACGAAATTTGAAAACATGAATAGAATAAAATAGAATAGAGAATAAAGGGATAGAAAAGAATAGAATAGAATAGAAAATAAATAATTGAATAGAATAGAGAATAGAATGGAAAAAAACTATAGAATAGAATACAATAGAAAGAATATAAGTGTCTTCCGAAATTAGAATTTTAAATAGAATACATTTGAATAGCATAGAATAGAATATGAAAGGATAGAATAGCATAGAAAAATAACAATAGAATAGAATAGAAAGAATATAAGCGCCTTCCAAAATTCGAATTTTAAATGAATATATTATTATTATATTATTATTATACAGGATTTATATAGAGCCAGCAGTTTGCGCAGCGCTTTACAAAAATGAAGGCAGACAGTACAGTTACATAACAATTTGATACAAGAGGAATCAGAGGAATATATTACATTTGAATAGAATAGAAAAAAATTGAATAGAAAAGAATAGAATAGAAAATAAAATAAAATAATAGAATAGAAAAGAATAAAAAAAGAGAATAGAACAGAATAAAATAGAAAGAATATAACCGTCTTCCGAAATTTGAATTTTGAATAGAATAAATTCAAATTTGAATAGAATAGAAAATAAAAGAAAACAAATTAATAGAAAAAAATAGAACGGAATAGCATAAAATAGAATATTACTGTCTTCCAAAATTCAAATTTCAAATAGACTAATTTGAACTTGAATAGAATCGAAAAGAATAGAATAGAAAAAAACAGAACAGGATAGAAAACATAGAGAAAAGAAAAGAATAGAAAAACAATAGAATAGAATATAAAAAATAGAAAGAATATAACTGTCTTCTGAAATTAAAATATTGAATACACTAAATTCAAATTTGAATAGAATAGAGTAGAATAGAATAGAAAAAATAGAATAGAAAAGAATAGATTAGAAAATAAAAGCATTGAATAGAAAATAAAAGAATAGAAAAAAACAATAGAAAAGAATAGAAAAAATAAAATAGAAAAGTATATAACCGTCTTCCAAAATTCGGTTTTCGAATAGAATAAATTCTATATATATATATATATATATATATATATATATACACAGTATCTCACAAAAGTAAGTACACCCCTCACATTTGTGTAAATATTTTATTCTATCTTTTCCTGTGACAACACTGAAGAAATGACACTTTGCTACAATGTAAAGTAGTGAGTGTACAGCTTGTATAACAGTGTAAATTTGCTGTCCCCTCAAAATAACTCAACACACAGCCATTAATGTCTAAACCGCTGGCAACAAAAGTGAGTACACCCCTAAGTGAAAATGTCCAAATTGGGCCAAAAGTGTCAATATTTTGTGTGGCCACCATTATTTTCCAGCACTGCCTTAACCCTCTTGGGCATGGAGTTCACCAGAGCTTCACAGGTTGCCACTGGAGTCCTCTTCCACTCCTCCATGACGACATCACAGAGCTGGTGGATGTTAGAGACCTTGCGCTCCTCCCCCTTCCGTTTGAGGAGCCCCACAGATGCTCAGTAGGGTTTAGGTCTGGAGATGCTTGGCCAGTCCTTCACTTTTACCCTCAGCTTCTTTAGGAAGGCAGTGGTCATCTTGGAGGTGTTTGGGGTCATTATGTTGGAATACTGCCCTGCGGCCCAGTCTCTGAAGGGAGGGGAAGCTCTGCTTCAGTAGGTCACAGTACATGTTGGCATTCATGGTTCCCTCAATGAACTGTAGCTCCCCAGTGCCGGCAGCACTCATGCAGCCCCAGACCATGACACTCCCACCACCATGCATGACTGTAGGCAAGACACGCTTGTCTTTGTACTCCTCACCTGGTTGCCGCCATGCAAACATGTCTAGTAATGAGAGGTCAACGGTCTTTGGAACAGAACAGCTAAGGCCTAGACTGAACCTTTGATGAACTATGAAGAGGTCATCAGTGGTATTGTCTCCCCTGTGGTTGTTGAATGCCCTCTGGACATTTCCTCCGCAATTGTGTCCTTGGCCCATGTCTTGCCCTTTCCTGGTTTGAGGCGAGGTGGATATCTCAATATGGCAATCAATGTCCAATGTAGCAATATAACGTGTTAATAATCCATTCCTCCTTAGACATAACAAGCACAATATTAAGAGGATGGATGTATGAATTTGTTTCTGATATTTATCTTTATTCATTACAGGCAATAGCAAAAGCATTTGATGGTCAATAGTCTCCTGAAGAAGCCGAAATGTATGGCGAAACATGTAGAGCATACACCCGAAATTTTATTTGATCCACTGGTGAATTGTTTTTAAATGTTTGGTAGATGTATGTGTTTTTTTTTTATTATTTCTCTAAATAAAATTATTTTTTTTAAAAATGTCTTCGTATGGCACCCTGAAATCCCACGTATCTCTTCTTTCCAAATATTTTTGAACCTTTGATGGTTCTCAAGGCCAGATGGTGGTCCAGATTCAAGTGATGGAAGGACAGAATATGTCCCAAGGATGGAATTTCCTGGTCTCACTAAACGCAAAATAGGAATTACAGGTGCGATGGCAGACTTTACAAGAAATTATATAAAACTTAAAGCGCCGCCTCAGAAAATTAATTAACCACTTCAGCCCCGGAAGGATTTCCCACGTTAGGACCAGAGCACTTTTTGCGATTCGGCGCTGCGTCGCTTTAACTGACAATTGTGCAGTCGTGCGACGTTGTACCCAAACAAAATTTGCGTCCTTTTTTCTCCACAAATAGAGCTTCCTTTTGGTGGTATTTGATCCCCTCTGCGTCATTTCTGATCGCCGCTATAAACAAAAAAAGAGTGACAATTGTGCAAAAAAAAAAACAATATTTCTTACTTTTTGCTAAAATGCAAAACCAAAAAAATATATAAAAAAACTAACTTATTCATCGGTTTTGGCCGATTTTTATTCTTCCTCATATTTTTGGTAAAAAAAAAAATCGCAATCGGTGTTTATTGATTGGTTTGCGCAAAAGTTGCCACGTTTACAAAACATGAGAATTAATTTCTGGCGTTTTTACTTTTTCTTTTTAGTAATGGCGGCGATCTGCGATTTTTATCGGGACTGCGATATTGCGGTGGACATGTCGGAAATTTTTGACACTTTTTTTGGGACCAATGACATTTATACAGCGATCAGAAATTTAAATATCCACTGATTACTGTATAAATGTCATTGGCAGTGAAGGGGTTAACCTGCTGGGGGAGATCTAGGGGTTAACTGTGTTCCCTAGGCGTTCGAACTGTGAGGGGGCTGGGCTGCCAGGGGCACCAGAGATCTAACTGATTCCAGTGACAGGGATCAGTAGATCTCTTACATGCCGCCTGACAGAGCGGGGAGCCGCCATGTTTACATCGGCGGTTCCCCGTTCTTTTGCTCTGGCAGCTCATCACAGCTCGCCGGCGGACATTGGATCTGCCCGAGCCGCAGGCACACTACTCCAGAGTGCGGCGGGCATGAGCCCCTAGCTGCCACTCCGCAAATCGCCGTCTATTTACGGTGATTCGCGGTACACGACCACAATGCCGCAATAAATATACTGTGCGCGATGTGGAAGTGGTTAATAGGTAAAAAACTTTCCATATCTCATACAATGCAAACACATGAAATGTGAATCAGTCTTCACTTCCAAAGTGGTAAGCGTGGCCTGTGCTTCACACCATTCATGATGGACCTTAGCTGCCCAACCCATTCTCTAGATTTATTTGATCCCTGGTATTAAATGGTCGGTCAGCACCCTGAATCCCCTGGTTCCTTAGATCTTCCCATACACTTCCATTCAGGAAAGAAGGTCCAGCTTGGGAAGGTTCAATGAGAGTTCAATGAGAGTGAAGGTTTATAGCATAAAACAACTTCTTTATTAAACCCGTCCACACTAAAAACAATCCAGCCATACTCACCAGTAAGCCCAGCACTAGGAATCTGACATTGGAGAGATGGACTGCCCCTGGTAGACGAAACTTGCAGGGTTGAGTTCTGTGACGTCATCGCGTTGAGAGGGGAGGCTGCACATGCAAACAGGAAGCGCGCAATTGCATCTCTCGATACATTTGTAAGCTTCCAGACTCCTAGTGCTGGGCTTTCTTGTGAGCACCTCTGGATTGTTGTTAATGTGGATAATTTTAACCACTTCATATCCGGGACATTTCTGGCACTCCTCTCCTTCATGTAAAAATCATCATTTTTTTTGCTAGAAAATTACTCAGAACCCCCCCAAGCATTATATGTGTTTTTTTTAGCAGAGACTCTAGGGAATAAAATGGCGATCATTGCAACTTTTTATATCACACGATATTTGCGCATGAATTTTTCAAACGCGTTTTTCTTTTTGGAAAAGAAACAGTTTAGTGAATTTAAAAAAATACAAAACAGTAAAGTTAGCCCAGTTTTTTTGTATGTTGTAAAAGAGGATGTGACGCCGAGTAAATTGATACCCAACATGTCACGCTTTAACATTGCGAACACTCGTGGAATTGCGCCAAACTTTGGTACTTAAAAATCTCCATAGGCGAAGCTTTAACATTTTTTACAGGTTACATGTTCAGAGTTACAGAGGAGGTCTAGTGCTAGAATTATTGCTCTCACTCTAACACACGCAGCGATACCTCACATGTGTGTTTTGACCGCTGGTTACATATGTGGGCGGGGCTTACGTATGCGTCCGCTTCTGAGCACGCGGGGATGGGGGGGACTTTAATTTTTTTTTTATTATTATTATTTATTTTACTTTTATTTTTTTATTTTTACACTGCCTCTTTATTTTTTTTTTGATCACTTTTATTCCTATTACTAGGAATGTAAACACCCTTTGTAGTAGGAATGGGGCATGACAGGTCCTCTTTATGGAAAGTCAATAAGACCTCACATTTCTCCTGCAGTCTGGAAAGACCGAGATCAGAAAAAAAACTTCCGATCCCGGCCTTTCCAGCCGTGATCACGGCTTTGTTTACTAAAGCCGGCCCGGACGTGACGTCATAACGTCGCGCCCGGGCCTCCGAGGGTGACCAGATGGTCATCAGTCATCTTCCTGACAATCATCCGGCGGTGACGGATCTCTTCTCCCCACCGTCGATCGCACGGGTGGCCCGGGAGAAGCACCGAATGGCGGTGGGAGGGGGGCGTTGCCTCCCGCTGCCTATAAGAACGATCAAGCGGCTGAACTGTGGCTATGATCATTCTTATGGTGTTGGGAATCGGAAAAGAATGACATCTGAGCGGTGTCTGTAGCTGCTGGCACCATTCAGATATTACCTCTCAAAGTCCAGGACGTCCATGGACGTCCTACCGGCGGGAAGGGGTTAATAAAGAGGTTTTGTGTGGAGGATCAGGTAGAGAAATAGTCCGGTAAGCAGCACATCAGCTTCAATGCTTTATTTCTCAGAAGTAAGAGGAGCAGAAACTGACGCGTTTCACATCCGACTATGGATGCTTCTTCCGGCTATGGAGCTATGATTAACCACTTAAGGACCGGAAGGATTTCCAGCTTTAGGACCGGAGCCCTTTTTGCGATTCGGCGCTGCGTCGCTTTAACAGACAATTGCGCAGTCGTGCGACGTTGTACCCAAACGAAATTTGCGTCCTTTTTTTCCCACAAACAGAGCTTTCTTTTGGTGGTATTTGATCACCACTGCGTCATTTCTGATCGCCGCTATAAACAAAAGAAGAGCGACAATTTTGCAAAAGAACCCAAATTTCTTACTTTTTCCTAAAATACAAATCCAAAAAAAAAATATAAAAAAACATTTTTTTTCACAGTTTTTGGACGATTTATATTCTTCCTCATATTTGTGATAAAAAAAAATCGCAATCGGCGTTTATTGATTGGTTTGCGCAAAAGTGGTCTCGTTTACGGATGATGAGAATTCATTTTTGGGGTTTTTAATTTTTTTTAATTTTTTACTAAAAATGGTGGCGATCTGCGATTTTTTGCGGTACTGCGATATTTCAGCGGACATGGCGGAACGTTTTGACACTTTTTTGGGACCATTGGCATTTATACAGCGATCAGTGCTATAAAAATGCACTGATTACTGTGTAAATGTCAATGGCAGTGAAGGGGTTAACCTGCAGGGGGCGCGCTAAGGGTTAACTATGTTCCCTGGGCGTTCTAACTGTATGGGGGACTGCCTATCTGGGGAAGGGAAGTTATCACAGCCTTCACGTAAAGGCAGGCTGTGATCACAGCCCTTCCCCCTCACACAGAGTGGAGGTCCGTGTTTACATACACGGACCTCCGCTCATTCGCTCCGGGGGGGGGCATCGCGGGTGGCCGGCGGCAATCGAAGCCGCCGCACCCGCTCCCTGGCCCCCCCTGGACACAGTGAGCGCGCGGGCGCGCCTCCGGCGGCGCGCGCGCACTCACTATACACGTTCCCGCAGCCGCCGTCGTATGACGGCGATTTGCGGGAACGAGCCACTTTGCCGCCGTCAGATGCCGATCGGCGGTCGGCAAGTGGTTAAGCATCCATAGTCGGATGTGAAACGCGTCAGTTTCTGCTCCTCTTACTTCTGAGAAATAAAGCAATGAAGCTGATGTGCTGCTTACCGGACTATTTCTCTACCTGATCCTCCACACAAAACCTCTTTATTAACCCCTTCCCGCCGGTAGGACGTCCAGGGACGTCCTGGACTTTGAGGGGTGATATCTGAACGGTGCCAGCAGCTACAGGCACCATTCAGATATCATTCTTTCCGGCCGGCGATTCCCAACACCATAAGAATGATAATAGTGGCAGTTCAGCCGCATGATCGTTCTTATAGGCAGCGGGAGGCAACGACCCCCCTCCTGCCGCCATTCAGTGCTTCTCCCGGGCCACCCGTGCGATCGACGGCGGGGAGAAGAGATCGGTCGCCGCTGGATGATTGTCAGGAAGATGACTGTTGACCATCTGGTCACCGGTCATCTCTATGACCCTTGGAGGCCCGGGCGCGACGTTATGATGTCACATCCGGGCCGGCTTTAGTAAACAAAGCCGTGATCACGGCTGGAAAGGCCGGGATCGGAAGTTTTTTTTCTGATCTTGGTCTTTCCAGACTGCAGGAGAGATTTGAGGTTTTACTGACCCCTTATTGACGTTATGACGTCACTTCCGGGCCAGCTTTAGTAAACAAAGCCGGATGCTTAATCATAGCTCCATAGTCAGAATAAGCATCCATAGTCGGATGTGAAACGCGTCCGTTTTCTGCTCCTCTTGGTCTGTATGGACTTCTGAGAAATAAAGCATTGAAACTGGTGTGCGGCTTACCGGACTATTTCTCCACCTGATGCTGCATTTGCATACTCAGCCAGCACCCCCGGGACAGAAAGGTTAGTCCATGAGTGTGCCTTCCTCTGAGCGGTCTCTTTCTCCCTTTTGTGTGGAGGAGTTCAGCCTAAAGGGTCAGTTCACACCATATAAACAATATCGGTCCTGCATGCATGTTTTTGATGCGTTCCAGTGCGTTTTTTCCCCTTCTTTCTTCTTACCCTTAAATAATGACATGTGCCTTCCAGGGCGTTTTTGGTGCGTTTAGGTGCGTTCCGGTGCCTTTTTGATGCGTTTTACAGCGTTCCGGTACAGTCCGGTGCAGGAAAAATGCAGCATGTTCTACTTTTTTTCTGGAACTGGTACACACTGAAACTGCAAGCACTGGTGTGAACTATGCCATTGAAAACCATATAACCCACTTTCCATGCGTTTTTGATGCAGGAAGAAAACGCACTCGACTGGGGGCCACTTCACACCACATGCAATCCAGTTTTTTATGCATCAAAAACGCATATATAGCAGGTTATATGCGTTTCTATGGAATAGTTCACACCAGTGCTTGCATTTATTGATTGCTTTTTATCATGGGGGTTTAGTGACACTTGAAGGGCCAAGTTCACACCATAGAACCGCAGTCCGGATGCGTTCCGGATGCTTTTCTGCATGCGTGCATTCCAGTGCGTTTTTTCCCCATCTTTTTTCTTAACCTTAAATATGGACATGTGTGTTCCAGTGCATTTTTGGTGCGTTTAGGTGCGTGGCGGTCGGCTCCAATGCATTCTTGATGCGTTTTGCAGCGTTCCAGTGCAGGATGTTCTACTTTTTTTCTGGGACTGGAAGCACTGGTGTGAACTATGCCATTGGAAAATCATATAACCTACTTTCCATGCATTTTTGATACAGAAAAAAATGCACTGGATGGCATGCGGTGTGAACTGGCCCTCAGTCACTATAAGAATCCTTTTCTGTATTCTGCAAAAAACCCAGATGATCCCGCTGCTCTCTATCTCCCCCTTCTGTCCATGTCCCCATATTTTGCAGAGCTGTGTAGGCAGCTCTGCACATGCTCAGTTTTCAGTGAGGTTCTATTATTATTATTATACAGGATTTAAATGGTGCCAACAGTTTGCGCATCGCTTTCAACATGGGGGCAGACAGTACAATTACAATAGAATTCAATACAGGAGGGAGCTTACAATCTAGAAGTTCTATGCTGAGCAACTCCTCCCTATCACATCTGAGCAGCCCATGTGACTATAGAGTCACCCATGTGGGCGTATAAACAATGACAGCCCACTCTCTCCCTCCCCCTCCTCCTCCATGCCCCCTAACCATCTAAACACAATAGGATTTTACATGTAGATTGATGGAGGCTTCACCTTAACGGACAATTGCATGGTCGTGCGACGTTGTATCCAAACAAAATTTGTGCCCTTTTTTCCCCACAAATAGACCTTTCTTTTGGTGGTATTTGATCCCCCCTTTCTTTTGGTGGTATTTGATCCCCTGTGCATCATTTCTGATCGCTGCTATAAACAATAAAGTAGCAACAATTTTGAAAAATAAATATATTTTTTACTTTTTGCTATAACACTAGTGTTGAGCGAACCCGGACTGTAACGTTCGGGTCCGTACCGAACTTTGGTGTGTCCGGGACCCGGACCCGAACACGGACATTTCAAAAAACGTTCGGGTTCTGGTAGTTGATCACGCATGTTCAATAGCTGCAGGGCAGTCAATCAACAAGTGTTTCATTGGTTTGCCCTTAGAAGCCATCACAGCCATGCCTACTAATGGCATGGCTGTGATAGGCCAGTGCATCATGTGACCCAGCCTCTTTATAAGCTGGAGTCACTTGATGCTGCGGTCACATTCTCTCTGAGACTCTGAATAGTGTAGGGAGAGGAAGCTGCCAGCGTTTTTGTGAGTGACAGATTGCAGACATTTTAACATCTGATCCTGCATCCTGAGATTACTACTGCTGTTGCTCTGAGGGACAGATTGCAGAAATTTGAGATTTCACATACTGCTGCTTTGAGTGACAGATTGCAGATCAAACCCTGCCTAACACAACGATCGATTCGATCGTACACAACGATCAGATTGTGGGAGTAATTTGAGATTTCACATACTGCTGCTTTGAGCGATCTGACTGCACTAGGTAGAGGCTTCTGCTTAGAGGGACAGATTACTGTTCAAAAATCATCTCCTATTTATAAAGGGAGAGGTTCTAGCTGCAGCTGTAAGTGACACATTATTGTTAAAAAATCATCTCCTAGTTTATTTGATTTTAATTTATTTTCCCTATCCCCATTTTTTTTGTAGGGCACTTGCCCTACTCTTACCCCATTTTACTTCCTTTTGCAGCCCTCTAGCACTTGCCAGGACTTTGTTACAGCCATTTTTGTGCCTAAAAGTTCGGGTCCTCATTGACTTCAATGGGGTTCGGGGTCCGGGATAACATTCGAGCAACGTTCGGTGCCGAACCCGGACTTTTTCCCAAATTTCGTACGGACCCTCCGAACCCGAACGTCCAGGTGTTCGCTCAACTCTATATAACACATATCCAAAATATAAAAATATATAAAAAACAAATTTATTCATCAGTTTTGGCCGATATATATTCTTCCTGATATTTGTGGTAAAAAAAAAATCGCAATCAGCGTATATTGATTGGTTTGCGCAAAAGTTGCCACATTTACAAACAATGAGAATTCATTCATGGCGTTTTTTACTATTTTTTTTTTCTAGTAATGGCGGTGATCTGCGATTTTTAGCGGGACTGCGATATTGCGGCGGACATGTCGGACATTTTTGACACTTTTTTGGGACCATTGACATTTATACAGCGATCAGATCTAAAAATAGCCACTGATTACTGTGTAACTGTCACTGGCATGGAAGGGGTTAACCTGCAGGGGGCGATCTAGGGGTTAACTGTGTTCCCTGTGTGTGTTTTAACTGTGTGGGGGTTGGGCTGCCAGGGGCATAACAGATTTAACTGATCCCGAGCACAGGGATTAGTAGATCTGTCATGTCCCCCTCACAGAACGGTGAAGTGGCGTGTTCCCCATTCTGGCTCTCCCACAATCGATCTCGGGTCACCGGCGGACATCGAGTCCGCCCGACCCGTGGCCCCGCTCACGGAGCGTTCGCAACGCCGGTAGAATGCGCACGCCCGCTACTCGCGCATGCGCGGATCGCCATTTATAAACGGCGGTTCGCGGGAACGTGCCACTTTTCCGCCGCATATATACTATACTCGGTCAGCAAGTGGTGAACATGTGACCAGCAGAAGAGGACTAGAAGCTCCTCCTGCTTATGTTTCCCTGCAGACAGGCTGGGAGAGAGCTGGGTCATGTGACAGCTGAATATCCATTAGGAAAACGGTACTTAGATTATTTTTTTTAATTAAAATAATTACAGTGCTGTCATCCATATAAAAGAAATCAAAGGGAGAATGGAGATTACACAGTGTGTGTTTAGTATCATTTAATGTATTAGGTTTAGTGATTTCAGCTGATCCTCAATTCCCTGATAATAGATTGGCACCTACATGCATGGAAACTGCTAGATTCCTCCCAATGATGCCAACAATTGGGCCCAATAGTGCTAACAATCAGGGCTGGTGCAAGGATTTTTGACACCCTAGGCGAAACCTCATTTTGCTGCCCCTTTGGCTCCACCCCCTTTGCTCTGTGCATGTATATGATGGAGGTGGTGGAGGTGGAGATTTTTGCAGCGCCTCTACCTATTTCTTTAGCCGTGGTCCACAGGCCCATACCTGTGCCTCTGGACCCAGCCTAAAGACAAATAATGGCAACACTGGCTCGCTTCCACATGCCAGCCATGGTCCGCAGGTATATGAATAGGCTAGGGTAGTATATTGACAGGCTGGGGTATATGGACAGGCTGGGGTAGTATATGGACAGGCTAGGGTAGTATATGTACAGGCTGGGGTAGTATATGGACAGGCTAGGGTAGTATATGGACAGGGGCTTGGTACCCTGGGTGGCAGTGCACCCTAGGCGGCCGCCTACTGCGCCTAGTGATAGAGCCCTGCTAACAATGAGGCATTGTTTTTTCATACTGACATCTGGACCTTTTCTACTCTCAATGGCCAGAGTCTGTCTCCACTAAAGTCTGAAGGTCATTAAACTGGCCCCGTGTTTACACAGTTTGGGGATCCCTGCCATAATCCATCTCAAGAGTGAGCAAAAGAGGGTGGCTACATGCTACATACAGTGTGACCATGGAGAATGAACGCAGCCACCCTCTAACAGGAATTCGAACATTAACCTCTGAGCAGTGTTAATTTTGTCAACTAAAACCGACTAAAACATTTTATTCGACTAACTTAATACTATTTTAGTCGACTAAAATATGACTAAAACTGAAACAATTGAGATGACTAAAATACGACTAAAACTAAAATGCCATTTTACTCAAAAGGATAAAATTAAAATGACATTTTAATCAAAAGACTAACACCAAAACTAAATTGAAATTTGGCATCAAAATTAACACTGGTCTGTAGTGCACGTTTATACCTTAATACCTTAAATAATTATATATTAGATTTTTTACTCCAGCAGTATATAATGGGTTTGGAAATTTTAGAGAAATGCTTAAATATTGCATTACAATTTAACTAAACCCATTAGATTTTAGATGACTAAAATGAGTTTTAGTTGACTAAAATGATTTTAATCGACTAAAATGTACTTGAGATTTTAGTCGACTAAAATGTCCTGGAGATTTAGTCGGCTAAATACGACTAAAACTAAAACAATTGCAGAAGACTAAAATGGGACTAAAACTAAAATGCCATTTTAGTCTTAAGACTAACACTAAATTGAAATTCCCTGCCAAAATGAACACTGCCCCTGAGTAACATAATAATTAAAAAAAAAAGCTATATCCTAACATAATCATAATAAATACATAAAAGGAGAAGAAAATTAAACCTTTATAGAAACAATCCAGAGCAACACTGAGCCCCATTGGGTGTATTGCATTGAGATCATAGATCCATTTACTTCCTTACATTTTTATTACTGCTCACAATCCCCTCCCTTCCCCTTAACTTACAACTACAACAGCCTTGAACTTCAACTGCACTACAACGTGTCCATTAGAAATAAAGAGGTCTATGAATAAAACGTTTGTTCTGCAGATGTGACAAATGTGAAAATTGCTGTACTTCCTCTATTGTGTGTGATTCCTATATCGTCAGCACCATCTAATGGCAACAATATTTTTTTCCCTTAATGAGGTATTTCTGGGAGAAAAAAGCATTATGGCCACTAGGTGGTGCTGATGATATAGGAATCTCACATAATAGAGGAATTATGGCAATTTTCACATTTTATTTTATTTGTTTATTACAGGCGCTTATATAGCACAGTCAATTTACACAGCACTGGAGCCAGTTAACCTACCAGCATGTCTTTGGAATGTGGAGGAAACATTTTGAATGTTTGCCCCTAACTGAATATTTATGATGGACACATCTATTTTTATAGCAGACTTTCACCCAAAAAAACAAAAAAAAACCTC
>BLSH010277736.1:0-23086 GCA_018402905.1 Glandirana rugosa | reverse complement strand
CAATGGTAAATGAATAAACACGAGAGTATAAAAATAGTTTCATTTATTTGTCAATTCATATATATATATATTAAATTCGAGACCATTCTCGGTCATAATGACTATAAGACACTATATTAATTCATATTTAAATAACATTTCATATATGTACACACACATTGATATCATTCCCATGGCAAGTGGCCACATTATTCCATATCATCAGCAATGAAAAATCTTGGACATAATAGCAAAAGATCAAAATTTGATCATGTAAACAATTGAGAATCTTATAGAATTTTTTTTTTAAAAAAGCATGATTGGTTTAGATTAGGACAGTTCGTATCTCTACGCGTTTCGTTATTTACAATCACTCTTCAGGAGCAAGTCTATCTAGAATAGAATATATATATATATATATATATATATATATATATATAAATCCAAGTGATCAAATATGGTCCAGGATATTCAAAAAAAATCATCAAAAAAGTGAATGGGAGATACTACTAAAAAGTAGGACTTACATAAACACCATAATACTGGAAGTAGGGTGCCTGCGCTAGAGACCGCAAGCTAACCGGGGACATCATTTCCGTTGCTCTGGGGGTGTAGATGGCGGCAACAGCCCAGAAACGACAGAATCCACGGTGGACAGAAGTGGTTCCGCATTCCCATAGGGTGGTGGTGATGAGGAAAAGGTGTGAAGTGTTTGGGGAGTGATGTAAAAAAATGAACTGATAAACATATGTGATGTGTCTAACGTGTATGTTGAGAAATGAAAAAAGGGGAAAACTGGGAAAGGGAAAGGAAAAAGAATAGAGGGGAAAGGAAAGAAAGAAGAAAAGAAAACAAGTCAGTAAAGAAGGAAATAAAATCAAAAAGGAGACACAGAGAAGAGGTGAACTGAGGGGAAAAAAAACATAAAAACTGCAGGAATGTGAAGTGATGACAATGATGTATCTTACCCGTTGTATAAGTGTATGCCATGTAGCAGAAAGTGCATGGTGTCTGTAGTGTGGGGAGTACATTCCCATATATCTGACCCACCGTGTGATGGTGCCGTAAATACAGCGCCGCCATGATGCAGCCTTCAATGTCACGCTGGCGTGCAAGGAGAGAGGGAGGAGCCACCACCTGGACGGTTGATGCCACCAATGTCCGTGGTTGGCTTGCGGTCTCTAGCGCAGGCACCCTACTTCCAGCATTATGGTGTTTATGTAAGTCCTACTTTTTAGGGGTATCTCCCATTCGCTTTTTGATGTTTTTTGTTAATATCCTGGACCATATTTGATCACTTGGATTTATATATATATATATATATTCTATTCTAGATAGGCTTGCTCCTGAAGAGTGACTGTAAATCACGAAACGCGTAGAGCTACAAACTGTCCTAATCTAAACCAATCATGCTTTTTTTAAAAAAAAATACTATAAGAATCTCAATTGTTTACATGATCAAATTTGGATCTTTTGCTATTATGTCCAAGATTTTGTATTTCTGATGATATGGAATAATAAGGCCACTTGCCATGTGAAAGATGTCAATGTGTGTGTACATATATGAAATTGTATTTAAATATGAATTAATATAGTGTTATATAGTCATTATTGCAGAGAATGGTCTCAAATTTAACATATATAAATATATATGAATTAACAAATAAATGAAACTATTTTTATACTCTAGTATTTATTCATTTTCCTTTGCACGCTTCATTAAAAGTCCCAACCCAGTGTTCATTTTTTTGACTTTGTGACAAAGTGGTTGATGGTTCCCCACAGAAAATAACCATAGTTGAGATACAAAGAATCTGGTCTATGTTACCAAGGGTGGGTATATCTGTATAGCTCTAGAGGTGCTTTGGTGTTCCAGAGAGAGAATTTGGCCTTGGGACTAGGTCAGGGGTCTCCAAACTTTCTAAACAAAGGGCCTCTTTACTGTCCTTCAGACTATAAAGGGGTCGGACTGTAGTAGCAGTGAGAAAAACCAATGCCTCATCTATGGTGTCAGTGGGAGAAATTGCACCCTATCGTTGGTGTCATTGGGTGGAATTGTGTCCCATCATTGGAATCATTGGGCTCCATTGTCAGTGTCTTTGGGACTATTTGTGCCCCATCATTGGCGTCATTGGGAGGAATTGTGTCCCACCATTAGTTTAATTGGGCCTCATTGTTGATGTCATTGGGAGAATTGTGCCCCATCATTGGTGTCCTTGAGAGGAATTGTGTCCCGTCATTGGTGTCAATGCGCCTCATTGATAGTGTCATTGGGAAGAATTGGGTCCCATCATTGGTGCCTTTGGGAGAATTTGTGCCCATCATTGGTATCAGAGAGGGAAATTATGCCCCATTGTTGGTATCAGTGGATAAAATATTGCCAAGGGTCATATAAAATCAAGCAAGGGCTGCATCTGGCCCCTGGGCCGCAGTTTGGAGACCACTGGAATAGACGATGACAGACTAAAATTGGACTTGACAGTTAAACACATAATAAATGGACAGTCCTTCCTTAAAGTTCCTGATGGGATAGGCCCCTCCCCAGATAACAGGCTCTTCAAAGTTTAGTAGAGCAGGTACAAACCTCACCTAAGTGTCCTTCAACAGAAAAGTTCCTCCATTGGGCATAGGGTGGCAGGCTGGCTTGTTCCTCCAAAGTCAGGGAAAAACAAGAAGAAACAAATACCATGCTGCGCTTCCCAGCAGTCTCTGTGGTTCAGTCTATGCATAAACTGGCTCCTCACAGTCCTTCCTTATGCATAGAACCAAGGGTCTGGCAACCGTCATCGGCCCCCTTCTTCTGTTTTCATAGAGACTGAGTAACTTTGGGTCGGCCGACCCACTTTAACAACTAGCACTCTGTCTCTATAGATAGATCTCCCGATCTGCAATTCCTTCTTGATGTCCAGGAACTGGGCCCACAACTCATTCTTCGCCCCTCTCTGTGGCTTCGGGACGTGTAGGAAATCCAAAACTAAGTCATCCTCCCACTCTCCTCGAGAGCTCTCCATGATCTCCATAGTTTGGGATGGGATATAGGGAAAGTCCATGCCCCACTCCAAGGCTACCCTCCACTGGACTTCCCTCTAAACCAGAACATCCTTGGCAAATCTCGGATTCCCTCTCCCAGGAAGATCATCAGCTTCAGGAGATCTCATCACCCATTGGTGATAAGTGGGTGCCCTGGTCTGGGTGGTGAAAGGTGTGTGTGTATGAAGAGCTGCTGGATGTTGACTAGGGTTCCTGCAGCAGGTTCAGATGTCACAGTGGTTTCTTGCTCAGTTTCTAGCTGGACTTCCTGGATGCTTGACCCTCCAGTCTTCCACTTCTCTGCCTCATCCAAATTTGAACCCAGGGATGACCACTCCATCAGCCTCTCTAACAACCCAAACTCAGCCTGCAGTCTGGTATAACCCAAATCAATGACCCTATCCATGCACTCCCTGTCCGGCTTTCCAGAGGGCACACTCTCCTCCCACACTGACTACGCTGGACAGAGGACAACAATGGATATACTAGTGGCCGGCATTTCAGGGGCTACTAGTTCCTGCAGGGCAGTACTCACAGTTCCTAGGCCCCCGACCAGGCCTTGGGTCATGGCAGTCTCTTTCTTCCCCATGTCCTCTGTATTCGCCGCAACTCTACCCCACCATTGGGTGGTGACTTCAAGCCCTCGCCGGTCTTCGGGAGCTTGGCTGCGGATATCAAAGCAGTGTGTGCAGGTTCACTGTGTATTAGCATGGCTCCTGCGGTGTGGATACCAGCCGGGTTGGCGGTTCATCACAATGGCCGCACCAGGCCCAGGCACTGACCTCCGTGGATGGAATCTGGCATATCAGGCACAGCCACTCAGCTTCCTCGATCACTCTCAAGGTGAGTCCCCTGTGAGGCTCCAACCAGACACCAGTGTCCACCAATGTCTGCTCCGGCTGTTCCGGCAACCAGGTAAGAGCTGGAACAAGACAACCACCCTCCGCCATCTACCGCTGCCTAGTGGTGTCTGACCCTAGCAAGAAGCATTGAGTCTCTTTCAGGGTGTGGCTCCGCCCCCTCATTTACAGATGGGATGGCACCAAGAGATCTGATAGTCAGACTCGCTCTTGGTCATGCTGCTGTAACCCCTTGCAGGAAGGATGGAAACTTGCGGACATGCTGATGCTAGCAGAACTTGTCCAGGCATGTTGACTTTTCCAGTGGTTGCTGGTAGCAACAGTAATTTTAGTTGCCACTGTCTTCCTGAAGGAAACACCTTTAGCGCAGTCCCGTCTGCAGGCATCCGCGGACTTCCCCCGATCACCCCGGGCAACAGGAAACTGTTCCAGGCACATTTTCCTGTAAGTAGGAGTTTGGAGCAAAAGTTCCAAAGGCCCAGCATTTGCAGATCGCTGGGTTTTTTGTAATCCAGTGGGAAATGTCCAGCCTTTGCAGAGTGCTGGACATATTTGTAATCCATGGGCGCGATCGCCTACCGTGTTATTCAAGTGTCCGCCCCAGCGCTGGTTGGAGCAACTGGGAATAAAAAACAGGAGCAGCAATTGACGGCTGCTCCCACTGGTTACTGTGGACAACGGCACTTGTACAAAGGCACTGTGTAGCAGGCAGAGCACATAAGTCCTTCCCCGAGTTCAATCCTCACTAATCTTTGGAACAAATACAGTTCCCTGGCTCAGTCCACTGTGGTTGCTAGGGGTAATGTCTGGCAGAATTATGTGAACAGGTGAATCCCGGACAAGCCCCCAAATGTAGCCATGCCCCGTAGGGGTTGCTGCAAGTAGTGGTCCCACCTGTCACACTGCCGTCAGTCACGCTTTTCCTCACATCCGCAGTCACAGAACAGGCGGGTACTTTGTTTTTTTTGTTTCTTTATTAGGGGATAAAACTTTGATGGGGAAAGGGGTAATTATGGGATGCTCCAGAACCTTCTCAAAGCAAAGGGGCGGTAACCGAGAGGTGTCAGTGCCTGTTAGTCACCAACCATGCCCTGGGCCACTCCCCTGCCCAAATCCAAGCAATCAGGCCTAGACCAAAAATCCTGTCTAAGCACGTACCTAAAGGTAGAGGGCGCTATATTTGGAACATTTAAACGATGATGGTGTTCTTTCATTTTTATTTTTTTTTTTAAATCTCTTTTCCTATTATTTATAGCTTTTTTAACTTTGGCCGGGAGACGCATAGGTTTTATTTTTAGCCTTTTAAACTTATTGCCCATGGAAATATACTTTGCAGTGAGTTCACATACAGACGCATTGAAGAATTCCCATTTCTGTTCTGTGTTCATCAATATCAATATTCCCTCTCAGTCTAAGTTTTGGGGAGAAGCCCTCATCCTTGGAAAATTTGCTGTCTTAAAGTGAAGTGTTCCAGCAGTGCCATTACTCCAGTCAATTTTTGGGTAGTTAAAATCCCCCCTTATTATCACTTTCCCAGCCCTTGCAGCCCTTTCAATCTGTGCAAGGAGTCTCCACCTCCTCATTAACAATGGGAGGTCTATAACAGACTCCAATGATAACCTTTGTAATGTGCACACCCATGTACAGATCTACCCATAATGCTTCAGACTCATCACACTCTCCATCAACTAGGTCCTCTTTCCAGGGCTGGCCCAAGATATTGTGCTGCCTGGGTCCAGGAATGAAATGCTGCGCCCCCCCCCCCCCAAAAAAAAATCACGCCTACCAAAAGGCCCCCACATCCATTATTTTATATCATGATAATTAAAACAAAATGTAATTAATCAGGAAGTCAGATTTACATGCAACAGCACCTTGTCTATATGCAAAAGTATATTGCAAAATTATATGTTCAAATGTGACCCTTTTTTTGAAGTGCTTCCATATTGTAATCTGACAGCCGGGAAGGAGTTCTCTCTCATTCTGGGTGGACATCATATGTCGTCCTCCCTAGAATGCCCCTCATGCACGTCCTGTGGGTCATGCTGCCGTATATGACAGATCAGTGTAGCGGGCCGCTACCGATACCATGTGATCACTGTGACCAATCAGAGCAGATCACATGGCAACTGAACACAATGGATGGCTTCCATTACAACCATTCATTGGGTACTATTGTGTTGCTCACTGTGATTGGTCACAGTGATCACATGGTACAGACAGGACCAATCATAGCCCATCTGTACCATGTGATTAGCTGTGGCCAATCACAGCTAGTCACAACAATACACACTGGTATGAATGAAATCATTGATAACAAATGTTTGCTTATAACACCAATTATCACTGTTATAAGCGATCATCGTGTCTGATCATCTCCCCAGAGTGGTACAGTGTTACTATGGTAACACTGTTCTGCCCTGGTCACAGTATGTAAAAAACAATCGTAAAAAAATGTGAAAAAATGTAATAAAAAACAATAAAAATGTAAGAAAAAAATTGAAAAAATATATATTTTTTTTACATGATGTCACCAGTCAGTGTCCCTGATCACCACCGCACCAGTCATATGATAATGTTGTACTGCACTGGTGACAATATGTAAAAAAAGTGAAAAAAAAAACTTTTTTTTTTTTTAATTTCTTTACTTTCCAAAAAAATTGTGACAAAAAAATTACAACTTCATAAAACCTGCCATGCCTCTTACTAAATACCTTCTACAGTCTTCTTCCAAAAAGGGGTCTTTTTGGGGGATATTTGTACTGTCCTGCCATTTTTGGGCCTCAAGAAATGAGATCAGGATTGGTCGATTTTCAAATATATATCCCATAGTTTATGACCTCTTTAACTTTCCTACAGACTAAATAATATACACTGATTTGGGTTATTTTAATCAAAGAAATGTAGCAGAATACAGTTTGGTCTAAATTTATGAAGAAAGATTATTTATTTGCAAAATTTTATAACAGAAGCGAAGAAAAACGCATGTTGTTTTCAAAATTTTCTGTCTTTTTTTTGTTTATTTAGCAAGATATAAAAAACCCAGTGGTGATCAAATACCACTGAAAGAAAGCTCTAAAAGCTGAAAATTAGCCTGGGCAGGAAGGGGGTAAAAGTGTCCGGTATTGAAGGGGTTAAACTAGAGCCCCCAGCACAACACATGGCATGTCTGTTTCTCCTATTACTGTAGTTGTGCATTGGGCCTCCAGTCTAAAGAAATGCAGCACAACACACTATGGATCTTTCACAGGGCCGTCTTTAAGGCAGGGCAAAAGGGGCAGCTGCCCTGGGCCCTGTCATTGTTGTGGGGCCCAAAGCAGCTGCCTCATACTTGCCAACTATCCTGGTTTAAATTACCTTGTCCCTTGAAGTTTTAGTCCTGTGCTGTGTCCCAATATCTCAGTGTGAAGTGCTGCTACTAATGCTGCCCAATTGTTGTGTACAAATGACTCACCTGCAGTCCTATGTTTACATGTAAATAACCGACACTGATATGTAAATAGCGGTGGCATTCATATGTAAATTGTGGTGGCTGGCGGCATTCATATGCAAATAAAGGCAGCATTCATATGTATATCATATCCCCAAGGTCATATCCACCATCACTTCTTCTGAATGCTGCCCACTGGGGAGGTAAAGGGGCATGCTTGAAAGTCCTGCCTACAACTGGGGTCATTAAGCCTAACATCAGCCTGTTCTGCAAAGGTAAGCAAATTGGTGGGGGGTGGTAGTGTGGGGTATGCAGAGGTAGGCAGAGGAGGAATTACAGTTTGGGGTGCACAGGTTAGCAAGGAGGGGATGTATAGAGGTAAGGAAGGTGCATTCAAAGATGAGCAGAGGAGGCAGGTAGACTTAAATGGGGAGGGGGAGGTTGGAGTGGAGAGGATGGGGGAGGTTTGGGGTGCCGAGGTTAGCAGGGGGTTTTAGAAGGCAAAGGTGTACTGACAGGGTGGATAAAGATATAGGTCGCATGTAGGGCAGCCCATTCATTTTAATGGGCTGCTCTATGGGCTACAAATGCAAAGAAAAGTCCCTAACCCTTTTTAAAAATCACACGGTGCCAAAGCACATGTCAGCAGATGCGTGAGGGTGTCATTAACAATCATGGCGCTGCTGTGTGTCTGATAAAGAGCAGCACGTTTCTGTGGTGTCAGGAAAGTGACTTTGCATTCCCCAGTCCATGGTGTGCAGGCAGTGAGGAGACGATGTGCTGTAACCTCTAACAGCCAATCGGTGAGCAGTAATGATGTGCAGTAACCTCTAACAACCAATCGGTGAGCAGTAATGATGTGCAGTAACCTCTAACAACCAATCGGTGAGCATTAATGATGTGCAGTAACCTCTAACAACCAATCAGTGAGCAGTATTGATGTACAGTAATCTCTAGCAACCAATCAACAAGCAGAAATCATTTGCTGTAACCTCTGGCAGCCAATGGCAATCGCTGCCTGATCTGATTCAGTAAACTGATTTTGAGTCTAGCTGCTATTTATTGTATGTCTCAAATCAGATGAAGAGGGAAATTGCATTGGGGGGGCAAGAAAATGTTTGCCCAGGGTCCAATCCATATTAAAGACGGCCCTGATCGTTCATTACAGTAATGCAGAAAAATACCTGTTTTATGGCAGCCCACAGGTGTCCTTCAAAGTCGAGGACATGCATCAAAAACATGAAATCTGGTTAACTGATTCACTTTGGTAGGTGGTCCATTGGAGCACTGACCTCCACAAACCAGGAGACCCGTTCTCCAAGAGACCACCATCGGCTCCTTACACTTACTGAACTCTAGTATCTACTGGGATCTTGATCAGGACAACAATGTGACAACATCTCCTACACAGAGGACCTCCTACAATTAAATATCATTAATGGTGGTCTTTGATCTGTATGAAGAAATTGGCGGGTTACTCCCAGTCGGGGTAAGTGGTGAATTGCTCAGCAGTCCTGGTGTCTGATGGAGTCATCCTCAGGGTGGCATAACACACATTGCCCGGGTCCAGGTCCATTGGGTCCCTTGTGATGTGGGTGTTAGGAGTCGTTGTCCTCACTGAAGCGTATTCAACCTCCTCCATCTTCTTTCTGCTCCTCTCTTCTCTTCGATGTCCACCAGATGAAGAATGAAATATGGTGGAATAATGCAGATCACCATCCTCAGCGTCTTCCTCCTGGGGGATCACAAGGTGACCACAAACAGGAAAGAAGAACCATTACTATAGGTCTCACTATTTTGCTAAATTTGCTAAAGTATACATTAAAGTGTATGGACACCAAAACTCACTCCTCTTGACCTGTTAATATCTGATTGAAAATGTTTTGTTATATTGGTTTGATAAGTGCAAAAATATCTAATATATAAGCCTTACAAGCCCTTCCCAGTTCATCTCTGTGGTCTATGCTATGAAGAAGGAGAGGTGTTTTACAGTCCCAGCACACTTCTTGCCCTAGGGCGGTGATGGCGAACCTTGGCACCCCTGATGTTTTGGAATTACATTTCCCATGATGCTCATGCACTCTGCAGTGTAGTTGAGCATCATGGGAAATGTAGTTCCAAAACATCTGGGGTGGCAAGGTTCGCCATCGCTGCCCTAGGGTGACAATGCTGCTCTTTCATAGATGCTGTACAAGGAAACATAGAAACATAGAAAAGTGATGGCAGAAAAAGACTGAGTAGTCCATCGAGTGCCCCTTTTTTTTTTTTTTTTTACATTAACCTTGTCTATAGATTTATGTTTATCCCAAGCATGTTTGAATCCATTTACTGTTGACTGTCTTACAACCTCTTTTGGCAGTTTATTCCAATCATCAACCACCCTTTCAGTAACATAAAACTTTCTAAGATTCGTTTTGAACTTCCCTCCAGTTAGTTTGAGGTCCCCGTGTTCTTGATTTTGGTTTCATATTGAAAAGACCGCCCTCCTGAACCTTATTCACCCCCTTGATGTATTTAAAGGTTTCAATCGATGTCTCCCCTCTCCCTTCTTTTCTCTGGACTGTACATATTAAGTTCCTGAAGTCGCGCTTGATATGTTTTATCCCCCAGACCTTTCACCATTTTTGTTACCCGTCTCTGAACTCGTTCTATTTTATCAATATCTTTTTGTAAGTGAGGTCTCCAGAACTGGACACCGTATTCTAAGTGAGGTCTCACTAAAGATCTATATAGAGGAATCAGAACCTCCTTCCTCCTGCTGGTGACCCCTCTAGTGATATAAAGATCTATATAGAGGAATCAGGACCCCCTTCCTCCTGCTGGTGACCCCTCTAGTGATATAAAGATCTATATAGAGGAATCAGGACCCCCTTCCCCCTGTTGGAGACCCCTCTAGTGATATAAAGATCTATATAGAGGAATCAGGACCCCCTTCCTCCTGCTGGTGACCCCTCTAGTGATATAAAGATCTATATAGAGGAATCAGGACCTCCTTCCTCCTGCTGGTGACTCCTCTAGTGATATAAAGATCTATATAGAGGAATCAGGACCCCCTTCCTCCTGCTGGTGACCCCTCTACTGATACATCCCAGAATTCTATTTGATTTTCCCACTGCCTGGTCACTCTGTTTGCTCATTTTGCAATCATCTGAAATAAGCACCCCCAAATCTTTTTCTTCTGTAGTGCTGGCTAACACTGTGCCCCAATGCTGTACTCTCTAAGGGGATTCTTTTTCCCTAGATGCATTATTTTACATTTAGGAATGAGCGATGTCTCTGCAGAGCCATGAATATTGACTGGCAGGATCCCGAGGTGAAAATAAAGGGAAAAACCCTAAGAAAGCAAAATGAATGCAGCAACTACATCTAAGAACGGGTAAATTACATGTTTACTATTGGGTTTGCATACACTTACACTGGCCAAACGTTTTGAGAATGACATAAATATTAATTTTCATAAAGTCTGTTACCTCGGTGGTGGATCTTTTGTCAGATGTTACTATGGGATACTGAAGTATAATTACAAGCATTTTACAAGCGGCAGAGACTTTTATTGACAATTACATGAAGTTTATGCAAAGAGTCAATATTTGGAGTGTTGACCCTTCTTTTTCAAGACCTCTGCCATTCTCCCTGGAATGCTGTCCATCAACTTCTGAGCCACATCCTGACTGATGGCCGCCCCTCTTTCTTCCATAATCAATGCTTGGAGTTTGTAGGGATTTTTTTGTCCACCCGCCTCTTAAGGGGTGACCACAAGTTCTCAATGGGATTAAGGTCTGGGAAGTTTCCTGGTTATGGACCCAAAATTTAGAGGTTTTGTTTCCTAAGCCACTTAGTTATCACTTTTGCCTTATGGCAAGGAGCTCCATCATGCTGGAAAAGTCATTGTTCCTCACCAAACTGTTCTTGGATGGTTGGGAGAAGTTGTTCTTGGAGGATGTTTTTGGACCATTCTTTATTCATGGCGGTGTTCTTAGGCAACATTATGAGTGAGCCGACTTCCTTGGCTGAGAAGCAAACCCCCCTCAGGATGCATGGCACAGGACTGATGGTAGCGCTCACCTTTTCTTCTCTGGACAAGGTTTTTCCAGATGTCCCAAACAATTGAAAAGAGGATTCATCAGAGAAAATGACTTTCCCCCAGTCCTCAGCAGTCCAATCCCTGTACCTTTTGCCGAATATCAGTCTGTCCCTCATGTTTTTCCTGGAGAGAAGTGACTTCTGTGCTGTCCTTCTTGACACCAGGCCATCCTCCAAAAGTCTTCTCCTCACTGTGGGTGCCGACGTCCTCACACCCGCCGGCTGCCATTCCTGAGCTCTGCATTGGTGGTGCCCCAAACCCACACCTGAATCAAATGTAGGAGACGGTCCTGGTGCTTGCTGGACATTCTTGGGCGCCCTGAAGCCTTCTTCACAAATGCAATGGAAATATTTTTATGGGATTAAGTTCATTTTTATGGCAAAGAGGGACTTTGCAATTAATTGCAATTCATTTGATCATCATTTGATTTGATCTTCATAACATTCTGGATTATATGCAAACTGCAATCATAAAAAGTGAAGCAGCAGACTTTGTGGAAATTAATATTTGTGTCATTTTCAAAACTTTTGGCCATGGCTGGAGAGGACTATTTATAAATGATGTTTATTTCCTATGAACATCAGCTCCATCTAGTTGCCATAATGTGGTATTTTGCTGAATTGGGTATTTTAGACAAATATCACATTATGGGCTCTAGAAGGGGCTGACAATCTTAGAAAACAAACACTTTAGGCAAATTACAGAGATGGCATTGTGCATGGCTAAACAAATCCTTTTTGTAATAAATAGACCCCATAGTGTTTGGCCTGGTACTATACGTTTAATAACTATAAAGGTTCTGTAACCCAAAGATTCTCCAACAGCCACAAGGACCTCCTATGGGCTTGGAAGGTTGTCTGCCTTTTTACACTTTTATAATAACAGATCATAGTTTTATCAAATTAAAAAATATTGCATATGAAATACAATGAGATTTTGTGTCAAAATTATTTAAAAAAATAATTCAGAATACAACAAATGTATCTTCTTCCTAACCAGAGCAGATTTTCCAGCATTTAATGTATATAAAATAAAAAGTAACTCTTCAGTGTAATATTCTCATTTTATAGATTTGATGTACGATCTGCTTCACCGATCCCACGCATCCCACCCCCCTGGATAGACTTTACTGCAAATAATATCTCAAATGAATAAAATAAATAAATATTATATTGTTTTTTTTTTTTTTATTTAAAGTGAACTTGTGGCCCAACTATGCACCCTAAAGTATTAACATCTTCTAAACAAACAGTAAAGGCACTGTGTTGACCAAGCCCTTGTTCACCTCTGTAGCTATAGGCATTCTGGAGAAATTAGTGTTCAAATTTCACTACAGAAGCTCTGAAAATTCATCTCCACTCTCCGACACAGCAGGTGCTCTAAGCTGCTAGAAACTGACTGACATCAGAGTCTTTGTTGTGATCTTTGAGGATGAATTACATCACAGTGCATGCAGCTAAAGAGGAATGGCTTGTTGTAAAGATCTAGTACAACTTGTAATAGATGGCTTGTTGTGAAGGAAGGTTTGGTAAGGATATGTAACAACGAACAGCCAAGGTAAAAATCCAAGGAAAGACCAAGCTCAACTTACCAACCAGCTTGGCTGGTTTCAAGCTGGTTGGTAAGTTGAGCTTGGTTTTTCCTTGGCTGTTTGTTGTTAATTGATGCCCTCCAGCGCTCCTTACTATATAGACCAGTTATAGATGGAGGCAGTGGCTTACTTTTTGGATATTGGATTCTGGTCAGGTAAACGCACTAACACCTTTGCAGCCATTGTGCTATCTGCTGGGTGTACCTTTAAGGAGGGATGGGCTACCTCCAGGCCACCTGCCTTCGCCTATCTAACCAGAATGCATGAGCTCCCACTGTGGAGTCTCTCACAAGTCAGAGATCGGTCTGGAGGACGCAGGGAGCCTTGCCAGGGCCCTCCAGCTTACACGTGCATTTGCAAATGTGTGTAACCAATCCCCTGCTTTTAACGCATACTGTTAGACAGGTTAATTTGGCTGGTTTCAAGCTGGTTGTAAGTTGAGCTTGGTTTTTCCTTGGATTTTTTCCTTGGCTGTTTGTTGTTACTTGATGCCCTCCAACGCTCCTTACTATATAGACCAGTTATGGATGGAGGCGGTGGCTTTTTGGATAAGGATATGTAATAGCACTTTATTTCCTCAATCCCATGCTGCCAGGCTCCCTCTCTCACTCCCACGGTGGTGCTCCTGGGTTCCTTCTCAGTCACATTGAAGACAATGATGTCATTGCTGCCTGTCCCTTAAATGGGCTGCACCTAATTAAAGGACCTGCACCCACACGTGAGGTGCCCAACCAACACATCTGCTTGGTTCCAAGGTCCCATCATGTGCGTTTTGTTGTCTGCCCATTCCTCCTTTGGACTGACTTCCCATGTTCCATCTTTGATTCTCTCTTTGGAATGACTTGTCTGCTGCCTGCCCTGACCCCTAGTCATTGTTCTTCTGGTACGGCATGGTTAATGTGCTCTGTGACGCGCTAAATGTTTTATTATTCACTATAATTTTTCTATTTGATGTACTGCAAGTCATTGATGATATACAGAGTGGGCCATTTATATGGATACACCTTAATAAAATGGGAATGGTTGGTGATATTAACTTCCTGTTTGTGGCACATTAGTATATGTGAGGGGGGAAACTTTTCAAGATGGGTGGTGACCATGGTGGCCATTTTGAAGTCAGCCATTTTGAATCCAACTTTTGCTTTTTCAATAGGAAGAGGGTCATGTGACACATCAAACTTTCACAAGAAAAACAATGGTGTGCTTGGTTTTAACGTAACTTTATTCTTTCATGAGTTATTTACAAGTTTCTGACCACTTATAAAATGTGTTCAGTGTGCTGCCCATTGTGTTGGATTGTCAATGCAGCCCTCTTCTCCCACTCTTCACACACTGATAGCAACACCGCAGGAGAAATGCTAGCACAGGCTTCCAGTATCCATAGTTTCAGGTGCTGCACATCTCGTATCTTCACAGCATATGGTTTTTTATGGTTTTTATGGTCAGTAAAAACCAATACCGGGTGAGCTGCTCCTTCCAGGAGGTACCGCCATTCCTCCAAAGTTGACTTGATGGCCAGCAATTCCCTATCACCGACATCATAGTTCCAGCAAGATGGTGCACCACCACATTATGGGTGTCAGGTCCGAGCATTCCTAGATGAACAGCTTCCTGGAAAGTGGATTGGTCGTCGTGGGCCAGGTGAATGGACCCCAAGGTCTCCCGATCTGACCCCCTTAGACTTTTATCTTTGGGGTCATCTGAAGGCAATTGTCTATGCTATGAAGATACGAGATGTGCAGCACCTGAAACTACGGATACTGGAAGCCTGTGCTAGCATTTCTCCTGCGGTGTTGCTATCAGTGTGTGAAGAGTGGGAGAAGAAGGTTGCATTGACAATCCAACACAATGGGCAGCACATTGAACACATTTTATAAGTGGTCAGAAACTTGTAAATAACTCATGAAAGAATAAAGTTACGTTAAAACCAAGCACACCATTGTTTTTCTTGTGAAATTCCCAATAAGTTTGATGTGTCACATGACCCTCTTCCTATTGAAAAAACAAAAGTTGGATTCAAAATGGCCAACTTCAAAATGGCCGTCATTGGTCACCACCCATCTTGAAAAGTTTCCCCCCTCACATATACTAATGTGCCACAAACAGGAAGTTAATATCACCAACCATTCCCATTTTATTAAGGTGTATCCATATAAATGGCCCACCCTGTACTTGTATCTGTATATCTGATCGCAGTGACACGCTGTATTCCTTAAATGTTTTCAATAAAAATGTACTGAAAGAGAAAAAGCGTTAATTACCAAAAGCAATGCACCAAGGGAGAACTTAAAGGCCTCATTTACACTGCTGCTGGTAAACGGACATTCAGAGGCATTTGGGGCATTTTTTTCAGCTGCCCCTGAACTTTCCTCTATGTTATCTTATCAGCACATTTACACAGGGGGTCGTTTAAGGTCGTTTCCAGGCAGTTGAGCTTAGAGGCTTTTTTTGGAATGCAAAAAAATGGATTCAGGCGCCAGCTTAGAGGCATTTGAAATGCCAAACAGCTTGTAACCGCTGCTAAACGCGCCTAAACGCGGTAACTCGCGTCTAGGACCGTTTTGTTTAAAGCCGTTTCCATTTAAAAAAAAAATTTAAAATGCGCCTAGACGATAACGCGGCTAAACGCAGCATGCAAAACGCAGCAAAAAGACTGTTTTAGACGCCGGCTTCTATTTGTCAAAAAAAATCGTTCAAAGGAGGTTGAAATAGCGTCCCATGTAAATAGAGCCAAAGGGGTGAGATTAATTGAATACCGCGCTTACGTGAATAAAAAGTGCTAGCTCCTAACACAACAATCAAACAAACATTGTGCAACCTTATATAATTAAACGCGTAGCGCTATGCCGATATTCTATCCGATTTAAATTCAATATAACCATGCACAAGGAATAATCGCTGTGCCTGAACTGGGATTTCTTCATTAAACATTAAAGTGCGTAAGCACTAGACACGTGCAATTCGTTTCGTTCCGAATTCGTTTTTTACCAAAAATTTGGAAATTCATTAATTTGGACGAATCCGAATTTTCAAATTTCCTAATTTTTTAGTTTTTTTTCTAATTCGTAAATTAGGTAATCTGAAAATCCGAATTTTGGAAATTCGGTAATCGGAAAAGCTGAAAATCCGAAATTCCAAAATCCGAAAATTCGAAAACCAGATAATTTGAAAATCGGGAATAATAACTAATAATAACTTAACTATTCTACCAACTATGAAATCATAGGTATTGGAATTTCCTTGAAAATTTGGCTGTTAGTGATAAATTTCGTATTTAAGTTCACTAACAGCCACATTTGAAAGGAAATTCCAATACCTATCATTTAACAGTTATTTGTTAGTTAGTTAGTTATTATTTTAAAATGTCTTTCTTATTTTCGTGTTTCCGAATTTCCAAATTTCGGATTTCCGGCTTTTCAAATTTTAGGATTCTCCACTTTCGAATTTCCGACTTTTCGAATTTCGGCACTTTTGAATTCCGAATTGCCAAATTCGCGAATTTCTGAATTTCGAATTTCCAAATTTCCGTTTTTTTCGAATTTCCAAAAATATTCAAAAAAGGAAGGGAATGAAAACGAACAATTTTTCGGCCGTGCGCATATCTAATAAGTGGATATCCTGCAATACAATAAAGTGCATAAATTATTATGATACTAAAATCAACTTATAAAGTGCATAAAATGTTCTAGTAAAGTTGTGCATAGAGTCCAAAGGTTGGTCTTTTGTGTGTGGAGGAACAATAGATACGGTGAGAAGTCAGTGGCAATCCAAACACCAATGATGTGAAATCCACCACGGAAATATAATACTGCGCTTACCAAAACGCTATCTATATCAGGCATGCGAGCTCCACCAAACAGGGAACACTGTCAGCGGGAACCGGATGTCATACAGCAATCCCAATAGGTGATGATACAAACATTGGAGCCAAAGGTAGATCACCAATCAGATCTTCCATCCACGGAGCAATATTCCATATCCAATCCACAAGGTCATGAAATGAAAAGCCTCCACATAGTGTAAAGCCATTCACTGTATAATTTATTCAAAAAGTAGCGCACTTACATCAAAGAAGTGAATCAGATCAGCGATCACCCTCGGGTATAAAGTAGTGAGTGTACAGCTTGTATAACAGTGTAAATTTGCTGTCCCCTCAAAATAACTCAACACACAGCCATTAAGGTCTAAACCGCTGGCAACAAAAGTGAGTACACCCCTAAGTAAAAATGTCCAAATTGGGCCCAAAGTGTCAATATTTTGTGTGACCACCATTATTTTCCAGCACTGACTTAACCCTCTTGGGCATGGAGTTCACCAGAGCTTCGCAGGTTGCCCCTGGATTCCTCTTCCCCTCCTCCATGACGACATCACAGAGCTGGTGGACACCCCTAAGTGAAAATGTCCAAATTGGGCCCAAAGTGTCAATATATTGTGTGGCCACCACTGTTTTCCAGCACTGCCTTAACCTTCTTGGGCATGGAGTTCACCAGAGCTTCACAGGTTGCCCCTGGAGTCCTCTTCCACTCCTCCATGACGACATCACGGAGATGGTGGATGTTAGAGACCTTGCGCTCCTCTACCTTCCTTGCACAAAGCAAGGTCCATAAAGGCATGGATGAGTGAGTTTGGGGTGGTGGAACTTGACTGGCCTGCACAGAGTCCTGACCTCAACCAGATAGATCACCTTTGGGATGAATTAGAGTGCAAGCCAGCTCTTCTTGTCCAACATCAGTGCCTGACCTCACAAATGCTCTTCTGGAAGAATGGTCAACCATTCCCATAGACACTCCTAAACCTTGTGGACAGCCTTCCCAGAAGAGGTGAAGCTGTTATAGCTGCAAACGGTGGGCCAACTCAATATTGAACCCTGCGGACTAAGACTGGGGATGCCATTAAAGTTCATGTGCGTGTAAAGGCAGGCGTCCCAATACTTTTGGTAATATAGTGTATGTGCTTTGCTCAGAGTCCATGACCGAGGTTTGCAACAACTTTAAGGCTCCATGCACACTGTATCTCAAAAACGACCGTTTTTGGTCGTTTTGGCGTTTTTTATTAACAGCCCAAAAACGCCACTTTATTTTATCCTATGTGTCCATGCACACGCGGTCGTTTATTGTCTTTTATCAGCAGTGGCGTTTTTGGGCTGTTATCTGAACGCCCTGAATTGGCGTTCAAAAGTCGTTCTCCTGACCACAAAAAATGCCAGACGCCGCTAAACGCCGCTAAACGCCGGTATATCGGCGTCTGGCATTTTTTGCAGTCAATGGAAGTCAATGAAGGAAAAAACGCCCAAAAATGCAGACGCCGATAAACGCCGGTAAACGTCGGTAAACGCCGGCGTTTACCGGCGTCTGGCATTTTTTGCAGACCTCAATAGAAGCCAATGAAGTAAAAAAAAAACGCCAAAAAACGCAGACGCCGAAAAACGCCGCTAAACGCTGCTTACAAAACACTGCAAATAGAACGTTTTGTGAGCAGCGTCTCCTGCCCGACGCTGAAAGAGTCCTATAGCGTCCAGTGTGCATGGAGCCTAAGACTAGTGCACACGATCAGTAAATCAGATGAAAAACACCGTTTTTGAAGCGATCGTACGATAATCTGATCATTAGTACACAGCTTTTGAGAGCCGATCACGACAGTTCATCCGAAAGGAGCAAACATGAACAAACAATTTTTCATATAATCAGTACAGTATTCGTCTGATAAAATGGAAGAGCAAGATTACACAAGCTCCGAAACTAAAGAATGCAATACAATACATTACATCACTTCCGCAGTTCTATTCTCTCATTTTCGTAAGTTGAGAAACCTCTTCATTTTCGATATTTTCGAGATTAGCATGCAAAAAAAAAAAAAAAACAGACGATCATTCGTCCAATTTTCCCATTATGTGTGCAATGCTTTATTCTGCTGGCTCTTAGATTGTGTCTCTGCATGCTGGAAAATCTTTGTGCCGGGTGAGACTGTCATTGCCACATATTGGTGACAGTGCGGTGTGTTTGATCAGCCATTTGTCACCAGTTGGTGAAGGTGGCTGGGGGCTCGTCACAGCGCATGCACTTTATTTTTTCCGTTTTGGTCAGGGGCAGTATGGAGTCTCTAGGGTGGGTTGGTGGGTAAGAGCTCTTCCACTAACCTGTGCACTTGTCATTCCATCTCTTCGCTCAGCGGAGGGTTTCTGGCATCCTGTGGGGATAAATAGGAAGCTTATTATTGGGAATATCACCAATAAAGAATCAATTTATATAGAATTTGATTTCCTTACCTCTTCTAACCACACATTTCCAGTACAGTGCCAGAGCCAACACCACCAGGACGAGGGGTATCACAGGGTACAGGTAACGGTAATCATTATTATCAGGATCTTCACCATAGGGGGTTGTGTGAGGGGTGGCTGAAGTTATCCATGCTACATAAAAATAGAGAATAATTGTATCATAGTCAATGATTAATGAAAATAATCTACTAATACACCGATATTTGTTTTATAAAAATGTGTTATGGGATCGCAGCTCAATAGCTTAGCAATTATCACTGAGACCTTCCAGAGTTTTTATGACTACGGGGGGACCTTCTCCTCTTAAAGGTTTTCCTTTCAGTTTCCAAACATTCCATATCCTCACTTGACAATTCTAACGGCAGATCCCCTCCCCCCAGGACATCCTCAGCCAAACCCCCCATTTATTCCTCTCCCTACATCATTCACCCCTACACTCTACACCAGCCACACTCATCCCCTTACCACCTCCCCACCCCCCGATTATCATCCAATCCATCACTTACTCCACCCTTTGGCGTCTGCTGACCTCCAGCCACACTTCTGCTAAGGGTGACCAATCTGATCACACAAGTTACACCTAATGACCTTCCAGTCTCTCGCCAGATGCCCCAGTTCATGACACACAGAGCAATTCTGCTTCAGACAGGAAGAGGAGAAATGTCCCTTGGCTCCACTTTTATGGCCCAACTTAGGTTGGCCAGGGTAGAAAATAGTAAGCCTATCCCTACCAATAAAGGCAGAGGAGGGCAAATGCTGGACCACGTTCCCACACATAGGCGTGTGCACGGGGTGTACCGGTTGTGCCAGGGCACACCCTAATCATCCCGTGCGTAGCTGCCCTGTCCTGTGGTGCCCGTGTCCCAACACCGCAATCACCCACATCCATGGGGTGTAATGCTTTGTGATCCCATGTTCCTGTTTTCAGCTTCCTTTCAACACAGAGGGGGAAAAGTTATCAGAGCACAGAAAGTTGATCATGAAGAGCGAGGTTTTGTGAGTCACACACAATTCACAAGCAACGAAGGATTAAATGAAAAGAAAACAGTGAGAAAACCACAGTTAACAAATCTCTGCCCTGTTTGGTCTCCATTGTTAATGAGTAGAGTTGAGCGAACTTCTAGAAGTCCGGGTTCTGCTGGTTCGGCCGAACTTCGGGACAAAGTTCGGGTTCGGGTCCGGACAGAACCCGAACTTTGTCCCATTGAAATCAATGGGGACACAGACTTTTAGGCACAAAAATGGCTGTAAAATAGTCCTGGAAAGTCCTAGAGGTCTGCAAAAGGAAGGAAATGGGGGTAAGGGTGGGACAAGTGACCTACAAACAAATGGGGACAGGGAAATAACTTTAAATATTTTTTAAAAAATAAAAAACATAAAAAAAGCAAAAATGGAAGTGAATGTGGATCATCTTCAAACTGGGTCTGAAAAGTATTAATTAACGGTAGAAGCCATATAACTGTTCTAAAATCATCTTCAAACTGTGTCAAAAAAGTATAAATTAGCCGGGAGAACCCATATCACTGTTCTACACACATCTGGAAACTGTGTGTGTCACTTTAAATGAAACGGGGAATAACTGAACATCTGTTCTGCAAACATCTGCAAACTGGGTTTAAAACTCTAGCAGAGCGAAACCATATACCTGTTCTTCTCTATGCTGTAGTTTCACACAGACTTTGCAGATGTGTGAAGAACAGATGTTCAGTTATTAGCGGCTATTTTTAAAGTGACACACAGACTTTACAGATGTTTGCAGAACAGATGTTCAGTTATTTCCGGTTTCATTTAAAGGGACACACACAGTTTCTAGATGTGTGCAGAACAGTGATATGGGTTCTCCCAGCTAATTTATACTTTTTTGACACAGTTTGAAAATGATTTTAGAACAGTTATATGGCTTCTACCGTTAATTAATACTTTTCAGACCCAGTTTTAAGATGATCCACATTCACCTCCATTTTTGCTTTTTTTATGTTTTTATTTTTTAAAAAATATTTAAAGTTATTTCCCTGTCCCCATTTCTTTGTAGGGCACTTGCCCCACCCTTACCCCCATTTTCCTTCCTTTTGCAGACCTCTAGGACCTTCCTGGACTTTTTTACAGCAATTTTCAGAACTTTCATTAAAATTACCAGAACCCCGGACCCGAACCCGGACTTTTTTTGAAAAGTCCAGGTTCGGGTCCGGGTCCCGGACACCCCAAAGTTCGGTACCGACCCGAACTTTACATTCCGGGTTCGCTCAACTCTATTAATGAGGAACCAAAGGCAAATTCGGTGATTAGAGTTGGGACATCCATTATCAGGGGCTAAGTGGAGGCCTGGTGTCCATGCAAGCGTTTCCAGACCCCCCGTAATAGAGGGCCATGGAGCTCTGATAAGGGCACATTTTGTATGGTGGAGGATCTCAACACAGAAGGATTGGTGTGGTGGAGGATTTTATTCAAGATATGGTTATTCACGTTGTCACTTGCACTTCGATTCATTCACCTTTTTTTGGACTGAGTTGGAAGTTGATCTATGTATACCTTCGGACGTTAATATCATTTTTTGATTTTTCTTTTTTCTACACTGTTTTCATATGAACTTATGCTCACTGGTGTTCTTTTATTATTTACTTCTTTGTCACAAAATTTTCCATATGATTTATGCATGATTTTCATATCAATACCTTTGAGTGTATGACACAAGCACGGATATTTGTATATTATTTGATATTCAGTGGTGAATTCCCACTCAGTACTCTGCAGCTGTGTCCTAATAAGAGGTTAGATCCATTGAAGGATAGCGCTGTTTTTTTACGTATTATTTTTATCCCATGTTCCTGTCTGCCGCCTATCAGACCCGTGTAGCACAGAGCCGAGTGAAGTGTTCTGGAGCACCTAGGCTCTGTGTTACAGGGGTCTGGTAGGCAGAGCTGTCCAGGTAAAGTAACATGCACTGTGTTCAGTAGATGCATCCTCCTAATAGATTGGTGCCGGTGTAACATCAGCTGTTCAGCTGGAAATTATTTATGAAGAGATTTGAGCCGTGTATGGAAGGTGGAGGGTGGGGACAGTTTTGCAAAGAGGCAGCTGTAGGAAGCTTGGGGGTGTTGTATAGATGTGAGTACTGGGAAGGGGGGGACAGGGGGATTTGTGTAGAGGGGAAAATTGTGGAGGTGGCAGGCTAGGCAAAGTGAGAGCTGGGGGGTTGTGCAGAGGGGTAAGAGATCTGGGGGAGGTGGAATGTTGACAGGGGGTACAAAGATGAGTTGTGGGTGGGGGTGTGCAGAGGTGAGCTGTGGATGGTGGGGTCGATAGATGAGCTGTGGACGATGGGGTGAACAGGTGAGCTGTGGACGGGGGGAGAAGAGGTGAGCTGTGGATGGTTGGGGTCATAGGGGAGTTATGGATGGGGGGAGAAGAGGTGAGCTGTGAACCAGGGGAGAGAGGTGAGCTGTGGACAGGAGTAGAAGTGATGAGATGTGGACAGGAGTAGAAGAGGAGGGTTGTGGATGATGGGGTTCATAGGTGAGCTGAGGATGATGGGGTCATAGGTGAGCTGTGAACCGGGGAGAAGAAGTAAGCTGTGGATGAAGGGGGTCATAGTTTTTTTAGTTATTTTGATGGGACAGGGGGAGAAAAGATGAGCTGTAGATGGTGGGGTGAATAGGTGAGCTGTGGATGGTGGGGTGAATAGGTGAGCTGTGGATGGTGGGGTGAATAGGTGAGCTGTGGATAGTGGGGTGAATAGGTGACCTGTGGATGGTGGGGTGAATGGTTGAGCTGTAGATGGTGGGGTGAATAGGTGAGCTGTGGATGGTGGGGTGAATAGGTGAGCTGTGGATGGTGG
>BLSH010277727.1:49738-63276 GCA_018402905.1 Glandirana rugosa | reverse complement strand
AGGATGAATAGAGGCACTTTCACTTGGGGGAGGAAGAATAGAGGCACTTTCACTTAGGGGAGGAAGAATAGAGGCACTTTCCCTTAGGGGAGGAAGAATAGAGGCACTTTCACTTTGGGGAGGAAGAATAGAGGCACTTTCCCTTAGGGGAGGAAGAATAGAGGCACTTTCACTTAGGGGAGGAAGAATAGAGGCACTTTCACTTTGGGGAGGAAGAATAGAGGCACTTTCACTTGGGGGAGGAAGAATAGAGGCACTTTCACTTAGGGGAGGAATAATTGAGGCACTTTCACTTTGGGGAGGAATAATTGAGGCACTTTCACTTTGGGGAGGAAGAATAGAGGCACTTTCAGTTAGGGGAGGAAGAATAGAGGCACTTTCACTTGGGGGAGGAAGAATAGAGGCACTTTCACTTTGGGGAGGAAGAATAGAGGCACTTTCGCATTGAGGAGGAAGAATAGAAGCACTTTCACTTTGGGGAGGAAGAATAGAGGCACTTTCACTTTGGGGAGGAAGAATAGAGGCACTTTCGCATTGGGGAGGAAGAATAGAAGCACTTTCACTTTGGGGAGGAAGAATAGAGGCACTTTCACTTAGGGGAGGAAGAATAGAGGCACTTTCACATTGGGGAGGAAGAATAGAGGCACTTTCACTTGGGGGAGGAAGAATAGAGGCACTTTCACTTTGGGGAGGAAGAATAGAGGCACTTTCCCTTAGGGGAGGAAGAATAGAGGCACTTTCACTTTGGGGAGGAAGAATAGAGGCGCTTTCACTTTGGGGAGGAAGAATAGAGGCACTTTCACTTTGGGGAGGAAGAATGGAGGCACTTTCACTTTTGAGTGAAGGTTCGCTTTGGCGGAAGGCGTTTATAAATAGGAAGAACCATCTGAAATGACAAATAACAGCAACAAAATATCAATTTCTTCTGTTCATAAATAGTCCCCTATGAGTGCAGATCTGCCCAGCGTGAATTTAGTGCCCACCGTGACAAAACCTACCAATCTATACTGCGTAAGCCATAAAAACCAATTCCACTTCTCTTTACTTAAAACCTCCAACGCCATAAAGTAATATATTTTGCGCACAGCATGGCCGAGCGCCTCTATCAGAGGGAACGTAACTGGATTTTATGGAGAGTGATCGTTAAACCAGCCTTCAGCACAAAGATTTTCTCCACTTGGGCAATCCAATAGTAATGGATTCTTATTTCCATTTTAAATAGTGCCAATAAGTTGCGCGGCCGTATTGGCGTACGTTACAGAGGTTACCGGCCTGCAGGGGACGTCTCCTCCACGGTCGTGCGCTTCGATTGATCCCGGGAGGCTTCTATAAAAGGAATTCCTTGTGTAATGCACAGTAAAGAGGTTTGCAGAAGACAAATCAATTTCTGGGCCCTGGGAGGTACATGGGAATTCAGTTGTCAAGGTCTCTGAAGGTCGGGTCTGTCTGGATATTCCGATGGAGTGTAACGTGTTACTTTCACACTCATAACATAATGGAGTCAATACACACCTGGGGGGGAGTCACTTAACTATGTTAAATCCGGTTATTCTAATCAACCAAGTTCTCCGCTGTGAATACGAGATGAGACCGCAAGGATGTGCCACAGATTCTATTGATTACATGCAAAAGCGGCCATGTTCAGTCTAATCCCACCTGGATCCAACAGTCCAGAGCAGCCATGTTGGATTGGTGGTCTTTGAGTCACATGTGGCCCTCAGCCTGTAGGTCAAGTTCAATAACACCCCAACCCCCCCCCCCCACCCTTCTTAGTACAATAAGCTGAGACACCCCCTACAGGTTCTTACTTTACCTCCTCTGATGGCTGCTGTTGTCTACATCGGGTAAACGTCTAGTGCCGGGCCGCCCTCGCCCGCACACTATGGTCCAATTGGCTTAAATAGGAAATTGCTCCTGTAGTAAGTGTAGCAGCCTCCACATCAGTAGGTGCTAGATTAGGGTTGTTGTGAGTGTAGGTAAATTTAGGCAGGCTTGGTTGGAAGTCAGGCCTGTTTGTTTTGGTTCTGGGCTGGGAGTGGCTCAGGGTAGCAGCTGGTGACTCACAGGCAGCGTCGCTCAGACCTCCCTCTCCTTTCCAGAGGCTTCTAGAAAGCTCTGGAAAGAGAGGAGGAGAGGAGAGGTGGAGCTGCCTGGGGTGTTTTAGGGAGCCCTGACCAATCCCCATCCTAGATTGGCAGGGGGCAGGCCTCCTAAAATACTCAGGGTCACCCCAGCCGGGGAGGAGTTGTTGGAGTTGCTCAGAGCTTGAAGATGGAGTGCTAGGCTGTCGGAGCCTTTGAGGGAGCCCCCAGTCTGGGGGGGTGACCTTGGGCCTGGGCTCGCGTGTGGACGAAGCCCTTCAAGAAAGTGTGAAGGTTCCGGGCAGGAGGCACAGGAGGAGCAAAGAGGACAGGAGTAGCTAGCATTGCTGGGCAAGTCTTCAGTCTTGCTCTTGGGTTTAAATATGCTTAAATTACCAACGTTCTACAATGTTTTCCTGGTGCATCATGGCAGCAAACGATGGTTTGAGGCTCCACCCCCTCAACCTGATAAAACAGGTTAACTATACAGCTCTGACGGATCCGGCCCACAGCATTCTTCCTTGTCCTCACCTGATTAGGACTGGAGGGAGAACCACATCCCCTGGATGTTAGCCTAACTACAGTACTTGGCAGCTATCTCTCCATTCCGGCAAGCTAAAATCTGTGCTTGGCCCACATGGCTTAGGCAAAGCACGGTCAGCATCAACAAGTACAATCACCTCCCGCATTGTTAAGACAATTTAAAGGGCCTACTTTTTACAGAGAAAACGCGCTGAGAAAAAAAGAGGGGAAAAAAGCCGATAGCAAAAACAGATACACTGTGCAATAATCGAAAACAAAAGAAAATATGCAGCACTATTAATGATAAAAGTGTGCCAAAAATACATCAAATGTAATCCCAATAAGTAAATAGTGCCAAAAAATGTAACAAAAAGTCCAAAGAATTTTGTTCAAACATGGAAGTATGCGTGATCCAATTCCACCATGCCCCCGATGACGTCAGTTGTGACGAAACATGTAGGGCGGAGCCTACGTATTGCCACGCTCGTTTTGCGGTGTTCACAAAATAATCTCCATGCATGGTTTATTTGTCCTGGACTGATTTCACGCTTGTTGTTTCTTATGTAATGTGAGTGTTTTTAATCCCTTTTTTAAAGAACAAGAAAGGTGCGCCTCTAAGTGCAGTAGTGTAAAAAAACAGCATAGACTATACCAAGACTTTTGTACATACGGACAATTGTACATACCTTTGTACACATAGACTGTTTGAACATTGTCCACCGTTCCCCCAGGTGACTCGCCCATCCCCCCCACCTGCCCAACAACCGCGGAGGCAAGCCGAGCACCCCTCCCTCTCCCCTTTCTTTCCCCCACCCAAAGGGTCCCCAGCCTCACACTGTTCGGGCCCCCTCAACCCTCACTCCCGTGATTGCGCTGCCAACTTCATTCTTTCGGTGTCTGATTTTAGTTGTCGGGATCTTTCAAGGAATGTGTGTCTTTTATGACACATTGGATCGTGTGTAAAGCTGGAAAGTGCCTGGCGGCCCTTGATCCCCCGAAACGCATTGGCTTGACCTTATTGTATCTACTACAATCAAAATAACCACCCAATAACTTTTTACCTGACTCTGGGCGCTCCTTTCACCCACCCCTTGATTTGATATATTTTTTGCAGATAGGAGACCGCGCTGGACTGACTCCCTCGGTTCAGAGTCTGTGCATGAATAGTAGTGGGGGCGCAACACTCCCAGTGCATCTAGCTGGCTAGATAGAGGAGAGGTGCTGCTGGGCCCTCTTGCGGGGCTTGGGCTGCTACCTCTGGATACGGCTTAGAAAGTCGTTTCCACGCTTGTAAAAAGTAAAATTTTGCCAAAAATATATCAAATTAAAGGGTGGATTAAAGGAGCGCCCAGAGTCAGGTAAAAAGTTATTGGGTGGTTATTTTGATTGTAGTAGATACAATAAGGTCAAGCCAACGCGTTTCAAGGGATCAAGGACTCCCCCTTCTTCAGGGCTGCTGGTGTCTGATTTTAGTTGTCGGGATCTTTCAAGGAATGTGTGTCTTTTATGACACATTGGATCGTGTGTAAAGCTGGAAAGTGCCTGGCGGTCCTTGATCCCCCGAAACGCGTTGGCTTGCCCTTATTGTATCTACTACAATCAAAATAACCACCCAATAACTTTTTACCTGACTCTGGGCACTCCTTTCCCCCACCCCTTGATTTGATATATTTTTTGGCACAATTTTATCATTAATAGCGCTGCATAATTTTTTGTTTTACTTTTTACAAGACCAAGTTGTTCTGAAAGACTTAAGATTGCATTCAGCCAGAGCAGTGGCAACCCTGCTGTGGACAGCGTGTTGCCGAGTGTCTCCTGAGGATATTTGCATGTCAGCAACATGGTCCTCCCGTAACACCTTCATTACATTAGGTGGACTCGGCTCAGTCACAATAGTAAAATTTGGTAAATTTGTTGTGCAGGCGCATACTTAAGTGTAGCCATGGCCCCGACCACTGCAGGCCTAGTGGTGGTGACCTTCAGAGTAGGGGAGAGATGACATCCATCTACACAGTGTGGGTTACTAGGTATAGTGGGTGTAGTGCAGATAGAGAAAGTTGGATGCCAGGCACTTTGAGAATGCAAAGAGAGATGTATTGTCTCTTAACAGAACTGGGAAGAGAGGGTTAGGGCCAGGACACCCTTAGGCAGGTGAAAAAAGACTTGGCAGACTCCGAGACAAAGATAGGAATAGAAGGAGAGCTATACAGTTCAAGGGCCTTTAAGCTGAATTGCAGCAAACTGTATTTGTAGACCGCTGTCTCCTATAGCAACTGAACTTGCAACTTCAACTTCAGTGCAGATTACAACTCAAAGTATCCCATTGTAGATCCTCTCACTGAACTCCCAGTCTCTCACTAGACTCTTCAGATCCCAGCCACCACTGGATCCCTTAAGCTCTTCCACAACTAACCCGCTGTGGCTTCCAAGTGTCACCCATGCTGTCCCAATGGGCCCCTGGCTTGACTCTTTAGCTATCCCCCTGAATCCTCTGCAAGCTTCACCCACGCTATCCTGCTGGGTCCCTGGCTTGACTCTGCCGAAGCTTTCCCAACTTCTTCATCGTCCCCGGCTAGTGAACAAGGTTGCTCTGGTATTATTTGAGTCCTGCCAGTACATACCAATATAGAAGGGGTATGATCCCAGTTCCCCCAGTACATACCAATATAGAAGGGGTATGATCCCAGTTTCCCCAGTACATACCAATATAGAAGGGGTATGATCCCAGTTCCCCCAGTACATACCAATATAGAAGGGGTATGATCCCAGTTCCTCCCAGTACATACCAATATAGAAGGGGTATGATCCCAGTTCCCCCCAGTACATACCAATATAGAAGGGGTATGATCCCAGTTCCTCCCAGTACATACTGGTATAGAAGGGGTATTATCTGAGTCCTCTCAGTACATACCAATATAGAAGGGGTATGATACCAGTTCCCCCAGTACATACCAATATAGAAGGGGTATGATCCCAGTTCCTCCCAGTACATACCAATATAGAAGGGGTATGATTCCAGTTCCCCCCAGTACATACCAATATAGAAGGGGTATGATCCCAGTTCCCCCCAGTACATACTGGTATAGAAGGGGTATTATCCGAGTCCTCTCAGTACATACCAATATAACAGGGGTATGATCCCAGTTCCCCCAGTACATACCAATATAGAAGGGGTGTGATCCCAGTTCCTCCCAGTACATACCAATATAGAAGGGGTATGATCCCAGTTTCCCCAGTACATACCAATATAGAAGGGGTATGATCCCAGTTTCCCCAGTACAGACCAATATAGAAGGGGTATGATCCCAGTTCCCCCAGTACATACCAATATAGAAGGGGTATGATCCCAGTTCCTCCCAGTACATACCAATATAGAAGGGGTATGATCCCAGTTTCCCCAGTACATACCAATATAGAAGGGGTATGATCCCAGTTCCCCCAGTACATACCAATATAGAAGGGATATGATCCCAGTTCCTCCCAGTACATACCGGTATAGAAGGGATATGATCCCAGTTCCTCCCAGTACATACCGGTATAGAAGAATCCAGCAGCAGCCAGTTGCTTGGGGCTGAGCCCGGTGTGTTGTGGCCAGTTGCGGAAGGTCTCCATGCAGCTGGTCATGTCCAGTAGATCGTTTTCCTGTTCCCCGGGCAGTCGGTGGAGCTGGCTGAGGATGTGTCAGTTCGGTTGCTGGGGGAGGGGACATTGCTGGGCTCGGTTCCCCGGAGGAAGGGATGGGTAGGAAAGTATTTGCGGTGCTTGGTATCAGGCCGGTCCCCGGGCTCCCAACTCCAGAGGTTCCCCCTGCAGGAGAAGCACTTGACCAGGTCCCTGGTGCCCAGATAGAAGAAGCTGGCTCAGGCCAAGTGATTGGGGGACACCGAGCCAAATCAGTCCGGGAATGTCAGCAGCTGGCTTATCTCTATCCTCAACTTCACCACACCGGGGGGCCCCCAGGACAGCAACACCTCCCATACTGAGTCCATGGCTGAGCGCTGACCACTGACACTGCCCAGAGTCACCGGAGCAGAGGAGCGGAGGATGTTCTGGAAGAGACCGGACAATCGCTTCTCCAACCGGCTAATCGGGTCTCAAGACCCGCTTCCTGATTGGGCGGGAGGAGAAGCAAGAAGACAATAGCAAATATTAATTCACTATTGTCACACAAGTGGGAGGGCTCGGGGCGCAGTGCTCTGTGCCCCCAAGCACACCCTTTTTGAAGCCAATTAGAGCCTCAGGCTCAAATCGTGTCCTTCAAAAAAAGAAAACCCCATTGAAATCCATGCGTCCGGTGCACTGCATGTAGATTAGGGGGCGGACGCATGGAGATTAGGCGGCCCCTTATGAGCGGCCGCCACTTATTGACTGTATGAATGGTTGACGACACTGGCTACATGCTTCCCATGAGTCTATGCTTCCCATGCTTGCATTGCAGGGTTTTCCTATAGAGCCGAAAGGAGCTCTCGCTGTCCGTGAACAATTCCATTCCTGCAGGACCCATTCATCTTATGGGTTTATGTCTATAAATCATTTTTGGGTTAATTGGAGAGGCTCACATAGAGGTGTTTGGGAGACACTTTGAATGTCAGAATGAAAAATATAGGAAATAAAGGAATGGTGGTCATTATGATGGAACCGTCGCACTGAGCAAAGCAGGAGAAAGGTGGAAAATGTGTCAATCTTTTCACTTCACGCCGCGTTCAAATGTATTTGCAAAGAGATTCAATTGAAATCTGTTTTACCCGGAGCAGTAAAAACAGATTTCTTTCTTTCCTTCTTTCCTTCATCTTTTATTGCAGGCTCAGGAAGGTGTGCTAGAGACCCCCCTTTGTAGCAGTTCTTTCACTTAAACACACCCCATTAGCCGTGAATGATTGCCCATTGACTTCTAAGCTCTCCTGAAAATAATTGTCCCATTGTAGATAATGGCTTCGCTCTCGTGTCTAATGTGTCAGCGATCAATCAATAAGCTGAACCTCGGACAAACATATCAGAGGTCTGATTGTTAGAGGGAAAAAAATGACGTTGTATTTGGTGCCATAAATTCTATATATTGCCCGGTTTGTAAATTGGTCGCCAGCACCGGGAGCTCTGCACTGGTAGAGTCCTGGGTTTTCCAAGCTGGACGAAAGTAAGAATCCTAAGACCCCCCCTTTAATGCATTTTATTGCTAAGTCTTTCCCTATCTATACCCTTCCAGTTAACCCTCTCCTACCTGAACCCTTAACATTTAACCTCCCAAGGGGTGGGGTCTCAGGGTGACGTCACCACATGGCCAATTCCCCATGGCTATATAAGACCTGGCAGAGACCGGAGCTGACACAGTGGTAGGAACCAGTGTCGGAGAAGGACCATTTTTTTATTTTAGCAGGTCGGCGGTGGCAGAGGAAGAAGATATTGCTGGAGGAAGAAGACATCATTGGAGGTAGACGACATCAGCGGAGGAAGAAGACATCAGCGGAGGGAGAAGACATCATTCATTGGAGGTAGACGACATTAGAGGAGGGAGAAGACATCAGCGGAGGAAGAAGACATCATTGGAGGTAGACGACATTAGCGGAGGGAGAAGACCAGAAGAAAAAGACATCACCGGAGGGAGAAGACCTCAGCGGAGGGAGAAGACCAGAAGAAAAAGACATCACCAGAGGGAGAAGACCTCAGCAGAGGGAGAAGACAGGAGGAAGAAGACATCCCTGGAGGGAGAAGACCTCAGTGGAGGGAGAAGACCAGAGGAAGAAGACATACCTGGAGGGAGAAGACCTCAGCAGAGGGAGAAGACCAGAGGAAGAAGACATCACTGGAGGGAGAAGACCTCAGCGGAGGGAGAAGACCAGAGGAATTAGACATCACTGGAGGGAGAAGACCAGAGGAATTAGACATCACTGGAGGGAGAAGACCTCAGCGGAGGGAGAAAACAGGAGGAAGAAGACATCACTGGAGGGAGAAGACCTCAGCGGAGGGAGAAGACTAGAGGAAGAAGACATCACTGGAGGGAGAAGACCTCAGCGGAGGGAGAAGACTAGAGGAAGAAGACATCATTGGAGGGAGAATACCTCAGCGGAGGGAGAAGACAGGAGGAAGAAGACATCCCTGGAGGGAGAAGACATCAGCAGAGGGTGAAGACCAGAGGAAGAAGACATCCCTGGAGGGAGAAGACCTCAGCAGAGGGAGAAGACCAGAGGAAGAAGACATCACTGGAGGGAGAAGACCTCAGCGGAGGGAGAAGACCAGAGGAAGAAGACATCACTGGAGGGAGAAGACAGGAGGAAGAAGACATCACTGGAGGGAGAAGACCTCAGCAGAGGAAGAAGACATCACTGGAGGGAGAAGACCTCAGCGGAGGGAGAAGACCAGAGGAAGAAGACATCACTGGAGGGAGAAGACCTCAGCGGAGGGAAAAGACCAGAGGAAGAAGACATCACTGGAGGGAGAAGACCTCAGCAGAGGAAGAAGACATCACTGGAGGGAGAAGACAGGAGGAAGAAGACATCATTGGAGGGAGAAGACCTCAGCGGAGGGAGAAGATCAGAGGAAGAAGACATCCCTGGAGGGAGAAGACATGAGCAGAGGGAGAAGAGTGGAGGAAGAAGACATCACTGGAGGGAGAAGACCTCAGCGGAGGGAGAAGACCAGAGGAATTAGACATCACTGGAGGGAGAAGACCTCAGCGGAGGGAGAAAACAGGAGGAAGAAGACATCCCTGGAGGGAGAAGACATCAGCAGAGGGAGAAGACCAGAGGAAGAAGACATCACTGGAGGGAGAAGACCTCAGCAGAGGGAGAAGATCAGAGGAAGAAGACATCCCTGGAGGGAGAAGACATGAGCAGAGGGAGAAGACCAGAGGAAGAAGACATCACTGGAGGGAGAAGACCTCAGCGGAGGGAGAAGACCAGAGGAAGAAGACATCACTGGAGGGAGAAGACCTCAGCAGAGGGAGAAGAGTGGAGGAAGAAGACATCACTGGAGGGAGAAGACCTCAGCGGAGGGAGAAGACCAGAGGAAGAATACATCGCTGGAGGGAGAAGACATCACTGGAGGGAAAAGACCCCAGCGGAGGGAGAAGACATCCCTGGAGGGAGAAGACCTCAGCGGAAGGGAAAATACCGGAGGAAGAAGACGCGTTGGGGTTCTTCATTCTTCATTTTTAATAAAGGACTTGCCAAAAACCATCTCTTGTCTTTATTTACACTATCCTGCTTTTTTTCGGGTGAATGGGTAGGGGTACCCGATACTCATTCACATGGGGGAGTCAGAATCCGGGGACCCTCATTCTTAAAGGTTTCTTTCAGATTCCGATAAGGCCCCTCGCAGACCCCCACAACCACCGGCTAGGGTTGTGGGGAAGAGGCCCTTGTCCCCATCAACATGGGGACAAGGTGCTTTGGGGTGGGGGGGGCACATGCCCTCAACTGGGCCACATGACCGATTGAGGGCATGTGGCCTGGTATGGTCCAAACCTGCCGGGCTGCATGGTCAGATAAGGGTCTGGTATGGATTTTGGGGAGACCCCACGCCGTTTTCTTCATGGCGTGGCGTTCCCCTCAAAATCTAGACTGACATGTCGGCTTGCAGCCGTATTTTTTACAGGCGCCACTGCCCATAAAGGGCATTTACAGGCAGCCTTAAAATAGGCTAAAAATGTATTGGCTGCCCGTAAATTCATGGGCGGTTGGCCACCGATGGCTGGACGGTCGCAGTCACAGCTCAAAGTGGCCTAAGGGCAGACGGCCTGCCGGGACATTTCCCACTATCCCAGTAGGCCAATCCGGCCCTGTTGGTTACTATGCAGAGCTTCACTAGATTTGGCACCCTCCAGCTTTAGTAAATAACCCCCATGAAGTTGCATGACAAGTCAAAAACCATGAATTTCAATGGGTGCGACTTAACCAATCGGTGCGATTAATCAAAAGTGACAGCAACAAAATAAAAAGTTCCTGCGCTACTTTTCTGTGACTTTGGGGCGATTTGAGTGCCATAGACTGCAATGCTAAATCGCTGAAGTCGCAAGGAAATCGCAAGCAAGTCAAGCAAGTTACATGGCTTTTAGGTTGCAGAAGAGTGAACCGAGCCTTACGGTCCTGCAGCGGGACCCTTTCACATGTTCTACAGCAGACCCCCTTCCTGCCGTCTTGGATCCCCCCACACTATGGCAGAATGCCATGGTAGATCGCAAGTGTAACCTTGGCGTAGTTCCACCACTGCACTCAACCCTCCCCTACCTCAACTCTTAACAATCCCTCCTCCCACCTGAACCGAATCCCTAACACTTAGCTTCCCTAACCTGAACCCCCCACCCCCACATGCACTTAACCCTCCTCTATCTGAACCATCAACACTCCACCCTTCCATTCCTGAATCCTGAGCTCTTAACCCGAACTCCACAACAGGGGTCTCCAAAAAAGGGCCAGTTTATTGTCCTTCAGACTTTAGGGGGCTGGACTGTGCCCAGTGTGGGTAAACAATGCCCGATCTTTCGTATTAGGGGGTGAAATAATGCCCCTTTTTGTTGCCAGTGGCAGAAATTATTCCCTGTCATTGGTGTCAGTGCCGCATTGTTGGTGTCATTGCTATCAACCCACTGAAGAAGGAATCTTTATTTTGAAACGCGTTGGGTGGCTGCTCCATGTAGCGGCTTTTGTTTCAGCTGTATAAGGCACCCAATATCACGCCATTCTATGTACTCAAGTTATGTACCTATGGTGATTATTAACTTGCACACCTGTCTTACCTTTATGTATGTTGGGTTTTTTAATCACAAATCAATAAATTGTGTACTTTGTTTTTTATATATGGTTCTACTTTTTTTTTTTTACACCTTTGGGCCGATATAATCCCATTGTTACTGGGGGACTCCCTTTGCATCTTTCCATTAGGGATGATGACCCACTCTTTTCCAACCATATCCCCTACCATTGTTGGTGTCAGTGGCAGGAATTATGCCTCATTGTTGGTGTCAGTGGCAAGGATTATGCCCATCATTGGTATTAGTGGGAGGAGGAGTGCCCCATCATTGGTATCAGCGGGAGGAATAGTGTCCCATCATTGGTATCAGTGGGAGGAGGAGTGCCCCATCATTGGTATCAGCGGGAGGAATAGTGTCCCATCATTGGTATCAGTGGGAGGAATAGTGTCCCGTCATTGGTATCAGTGGGAGGAATAGTGTCCCATCATTGGTATCAGTGGGAGGAATAGTGTCCCGTCATTGGTGTCAGTGGGAGGAATAGTGTCCCATCATTGGTGTCAGTGGGAGGAATAGTGCCCTATCATTGATCTCAGTGGGAGGAATAGTGCCCCATCATTGGTATCAGTGAGAGGAATAGTGCCCCATCATTGATCTCAGTGGGAGGAATAGTGCCCCATCATTGGTATCAGTGAGAGGAATAGTGCCCCATCATTGGTATCAGTGGGAGGAATAGTGCCCCATCATTGGTATCAGTGGGAGGAATAGTACCCCATCATTGGTATCAGTGAGAGGAATAGTGCCCCATTATTGGTATCAGTGGGATGAATAGTGTCCCATCATTGGCATCAGTGGGAGAAATAGTGCCCCATCATTGGTATCAGTGGGAGGAATAGTGCCCCATCATTGGTATCAGTGGGAGGAATAGTTCCCCATCATTGGTATCAGTGGGAGGAATAGTGCCCCATCATTGGTGTCAGTGGGAGGAATAGTGTCCCATCATTGGTGTCAGTGGGAGGAATAGTACCCCATCATTGGTTTCAGTGGGAGGAATAGTGTCCCATCATTGGTTTCAGTGGGAGGAATAGTGTCCCATCATTAGTATCAGTGGGAGGAATAGTGTCCCATCATTGGTGTCAGTGGGAGGAATAGTGTCCCATCATTGGTGTTGGTGGAAGGAATTATGCCCCATTGTTGGTGTCAGTGGCAGGAATAATGCCTCAAGAGCAGGATCAAAGCAAGCAAAGGGCCACATCCGGCCACAAGGCCGCAGTTTGGAGACCACTGCTCTACAAGAAGCTCTTAACTCTTAAGCCCCCCAACACAGAACCCTTAACCTAAGCTTTAAGTGGCCCTTGCACTACAATTTATAAATTCGCCTGCCCTCCCCTTGCTGAATAAAAGTGTAAAATAATCACCCTTAGGATGAAAATGTGATTCTTACATCTCCTCTGGCTTCTGTACTGCATGGGGTGATGTCACCCTCCTGCCGATGAGATCTCGGGGAATGGAGAGCCCTCCACATCTTGCAAGAAAATGCTGCAGCACAGCGCTGGGAACGTCTTCACTTGGCTCCTCCTCCATGTTCTCCAGATCTCGGCAGAAGCAGGATGGCGTCACCCTCACCTAGATGGGTCAAAGCTCCGCAAAGTCCTTGCCGTAAAGTTTTCACTTCAGAAGATCTATCCAAAAAAAAAAAACTCATGAAACTTTCCGCTGCAATTCAAGCCAGGTTGATATAAAAAAACTGTGCACGTGCGGCCCGCTTTACCGCGAGGCGATTTTTAATTTCGAAAAAGTTTCCGACGAGCGCCCTTTGCACCGCCTCATTAAATCGGCTCCCAGGTTTATTTTTCTTGTTTGTCCTCTTAAAATGAGACTTCACTTTTGAAATGCCGTTCCTGAAACGCCTCGAAACTGGGTAGATCCACTCCCACTGCGGTAGGACGAAGACGGCTCTAGACCTCTTGTACCTCCTCCTCGGTTCACTTCTGCAAGGGTCGCGACACGACGTCGTAAAAGAACGTTCTACACCTCCCGAGAGGTAAGGGGCTCTAGAGTAGCCGTCCTCCCACTGTAGTGGGGTACGTCATGTCTTCGGTCTCCTCTACATTCTTAGTGTAAAAGTAGGATTCCCACTAATAAAATGTGAAAATAAGTCGTTCCCCTCCCGTCCGCTTAAATATTTAACATCACGTTCCCGGTGAATTTCGAATCCAATTCCCAAGACACAACCCCCCGAATTCTCAATT
>BLSH010277719.1:1019577-1030430 GCA_018402905.1 Glandirana rugosa | reverse complement strand
ATAGGAAAATGTCCCTGAAGTTTGCTGAAAGTTTTGCTGAAGTCAAGTGGGCATTCTACAACCTTCCATTCCTATCCAAGTTTTTAACTCTCAATAAATAACAAAAACAAAGTAATGGACTGTTCTCTGACTCTGTGTGCTCGTGAAAATTCGGGGTGCCTGGCTGTGTAGGAGTGGGGGGATCCAAGTTCATCAGCAGTCCCTGTGGGGGTGTGCTACAATTGCTTTAACGCCAAAATGGTAAAAGAGAATCTGCTTTAAAAATAATGCTGCAACTATAAAGTGCAGTTACTTAGTGGTGTCGCCCACACTTGCTGCAGATTCTAATACCTTGCTTTTACAGCCAAATGCTGGCCATTATGACCAGTAAAGGTATGTTTTTATAGCACCAAAACTTACATTCTCCTTCATTCCTCTTTCACATTCCTATTGGCTTAGTGATGGGCTGGAGGAAACAGCAAGCTCCAACACTGTCAGAATTTTTTTTATTACATAGTCCCTAGAAGATCTGTAGGTGCCACACATCTAATCATTTATGATTCTTGGGTGTCCCCCAGGCACTTTTTAGCCATAAAGTGTTTTAAATGACTATTTCACTTTTACTTGCGTAAGTAATATGCCCATCTGACATATATTTCCACTGGCTTAGAATGTTTTACCACTTGCTGACTGTCTAACGTACTTGTACTGTGGCAGGTCAGCTCTATTGTGCGATATCACGTACCTGTATGTCATTTTATGCAATAGCTACCAGGGGGCACGCACGCACCATCGGAGGCATGATCACACGCTGATTGGACAGAGGGGGAAGCAATCAGTGGGTATAGGGGGCGCAATGTCTGCTGGCCACTCGCAATCATTCCCGAGAGGGGCAGAATGCCGGTCTGCCTATGTAAACAAGGTAGATCGCTGTTCTGACAGGGGAGAAGATAGAAATCTTGTGTTCCTGCTATGCAGAAACACAAATCTCTGTCTTCACTTAGTCAGAGCAACCCCCACATAGGTAGCAAACACCTCCTTTGATTGCCCCTGATGTTAACCCCTTCCCTGCCAGTGTCATTAGTACAGTAACAGTGCATATTTTTAGCACTGATCACTGTATTAGTGTTACTGGTCCCCAAAAAAGAGTCAAAAGTGTCAGTTAGGTGTCCAATTTGTCCGCCGAAATGTCGCAGTCCCGCTAAAAATCACTGATTGCCATCATTATTAGTAATAAATAAATAAAACTGCCATTAAAAATATCCCAAAGTTTGTAGACGCGATAACTTTTGCACAAACGAATCAATATACACTTATTGGGATTATTTGTACTAAAAATATGTAGCAGAATACATATTGACCTAAATTGATGAAGTAATTACATTAAAAAAAAAATATTGGATATGTTTTATAGCAGAAAGTAAAAAAAATATATATATATATTTTTTTCCCATAATTGTCGCTCTTTTTTTGTTTATAACGCAAACAAATAAACAGCGCAAAGGTGATCAAATACTACCAAAAAAAGCTCTATTTGTGGGAAAAAAGGACATCCATTTTATTTGGGTATAATGTCAAACGACTGCGCAATTGTCAGTTAATGTAATGCAGTGCCGTATCTCAAAAAATGGCCCTGGTTTGATACTTCTTTTTCAGAATCTCTATCATACTAGTTAGTGCTTACTGGCTTATGTGAGTGACATGTTCAATATTCATCTATACTTCACTGTTACATACTTAATGTTTTGTGCTTCCTGTAACATTTGGAAACCCAATAAAAATGATTTCGGAAAAAATATTTTTTCTCACATTTTGTAATGTTACAACCAAAAACAAATGCATTTTATTGGAATTTTATATGATAGACCAACACAAAGTGGCATATAATTGTAAAGTGGAAGGAAAATGATAAATGGTTTTCAATTTTTTTTTTACAAATAAATATTTGAGAAGTAAAAAAAAATAAAATAATGGCCTGGTCATTAAGGGGGTAAAACATTTCCGGGTGTGAAGTCCCTAAGCAAAAAGACTGGATCTTATATTTAAGTATGTACAGTAAAATGCATACTGGTCAGCTTGCTTCAGAGATCTGTCCCTCCACTGGTGACTGTCCCTGTATAGGATTTCGCTAGAGCTCCATGCAGTCTAAGATAAACAAGACTGTAACACACCATATCATTGACTGTTTGACGTAAAGGACAAGTACAATCAGGATAAAAATTAACAGTAAACTTTATGTAAGGTTATAAGCACTCATTTTGTTTTTGAGCGACAGGCAGCAGTATCTGAATTGAAAGTTATTGAAGCAATAAAAAAAGAACAACTAACCAGTATACCTGTGAAACTTCTAAGCTGGTCTATGAACATTTAGGACAAAAGCTGCATTTTTTTGGAAGAATGGCATACAAATATACCAGACGTGAACAGAAAGACAGAGAAAGAAGCTAAAGCTCTTTAAAATAATTTGGTATGCCATATTAACCATGCAAAATGTATTTTTAAACTCCATTTAAACATCCTCCTGACCATTGTTGACAACTGGCAAATTGTAAAAAGAACAAAAAAAAAAAATGATTACTCTTGTTTGTGCTGTTAAAAGAACAAAGAACAAAATTACACACAGAATTGAAAAAAAAAACTTAATAATAATAATAATAATAATAATAATAATAATAAAAAATCCAAGCTCTAATCATTGAAAAATAAAATGGACAGGGAGTTTAAGTTTGGGTTGGAACTGTACCTCAATTATAATAAAATGTTAAATGAACATGAAATGTTTCATAACAAATATTCTCTTCAAAGCAAATCTCACAGTGAATAGAGTTATTCATTATAATTATGCATAAAAAAAGGAATACAAATAATTCAATTCATACCCTGTGGAAGAGAATGTCTTGTACGTTGTCGTGTTCAGTTAGTCTAATTAGTCAATCAGTACTTCACATCAAGCTAACACGTCGTCAAGTTACTCGTGGCTGCAGCAGGATTCCACTTTATTTACTTTACAAATAACTGCTAGAGACTGCAATGCAAATATCTGATTATAATGCTTTGTGAAATGTTGAGCTTGTGAAAATATATTTTATATTGCGGAACGTCCACATTCATAAATAAATGGTAGATAGATCCCACCTTTCACCAAGAAATGTAACTGAAACTTGGTAAAATTATTATTTTTACTATTGATGCCATTTTAAAGGGCCATGCTGCTGGACTTTAAGGTGTTTCATTAAAAGAAATCCACATATTTTGTAGATGTGTGAGGCAATCTATAAGAAATTAGATTGTTAAAGGTTCATTTTTAAACTTCAAGGTTTTGTGTTTTCCTGTATTTTGGGCAAACAGTTGTAGGGACTTTTCTATAAACTGAAGTGCCCCAATCCAAATGTACTGTTTGCAGCTAGGTTGTAGTCTCCCTGATTTCTCAGTATTTTTATTATCTGCATTCTGGGAAGTGTTCTCCAAACTGAAGGGGATCAAGATTTGGAAACAGTTTTAGGGATGAGAGTGTGAGGGATCCTGGTCTTTGCATCCTTGGCTCCTGCCAGGAAAGGGTGTCCTTGGCCTCTCAGTCCTTCCTCCTGAGGAGGACACAGATCCAGAGCAAGGACAAAGGATTGGAAGTTGCCCTGTTTTAGGGCCAGGGAATGCAGGAAGGTGCCTACTGAGAATCCTCAGAAGAGTTCTGTTTAATCTATTGTCAGTCCTAGATTAAGGGTCCACTATTAGCCTGTGAGAGGGACTAAAGATATGTTTGCTAGAAGGTTCTACTGAGTGGAGATCCTGTAACCACCAACCCTCTATCCCAGTGGCGGCCTGTGCATTAGGGGCCCCCCTATCCATGCGTCCGGCCTCCTGATCTACATATCAGGGCACCAGGCTATGGATTCCAATAGGGGGGAGTCGATTTTTGAAGCAGGTGATTAGAGCCAGAGGCTCTAATAAGCTTAAAAAAAGAGTGGGCTCGGGGCGCAGAGCTACGCGCCCCGATCCCACCCAGTTGTGTGAGATAGCGAATTAATATTTGCTATCGCCAGACTGATCCTCCTCCCAGCCAATCAGGAAGCGGGTCTGAAACCTGTCACCCGATTGGCTAAAAGGACAGGCAATCCTATTGGATGCCTAGGAGAAAACACAGAAGACTAACCACCGCCCATAGAAGCCTGTTTCCACCGGAGCCCGCAATCCGCTGCTCCTTGCTGAAACCCACAACCCGCCGAAGCCCGCAACCCACCGAAGCTTGCAACCCACCCACCAGACCACTCAAACCACAACCAATGGGGAAAGTGCACGGGGTGGGTACCGCCAACCGGCCAACACCAGCCACCACTGCTCTATCCCCTGGTTACTGAGTCAATCAGGTCTGAAAAAATAAAATAACAATGTCTGTCATCGGTTGCCATTAGTGGATCAGTGAGTGTTTGGGGCAGATAGAGGCCAAATCACCAAAGGCTAGGAAGGCCTGTAACCTCCAATAGTGTGTAAGCAGGTTCAGTTAGCTAGTCTGCCACTAGGTAGCTCTGTGCCAAAAGAGTGTGTGGTAACATTGAATAATATCTTATTAGGCAATATAATAATCTAATAATAATAATAATATGATATAATATTCCTATTAGGCAAAACCTTTCTATAGTCATGTAATGGGTAAAGTTAGTGCGTATATACACTATATTACCAAAAGTATTCGGACGCCTGACACGCACACGTACTTTAATAGTATCCTAGTCTTAGTCCGTAGGGTTCAACATTGAGTTGGCTCCCCCTTTGCAGCTATAACATCTTCAGCTCTTCTGGGAAGGCTGTCCACAAGGTTTAGGAGTGTGTCTATGGGAATGTTTGGCCATTCTTTCAGAAGTGCATTTGTGAGGCCAGGCACTGATGTTGGACTAGAAGGTCTGGCTCACAGTTTCCATTCTAATTCATCCCAAAGGTGTTCTATCGGGTTGAGGTCAGGACTCTGTGCAGGCCAGTCAAATCCCTCCACCCCAAACTCACTCATCCATGTCTATATGGACCTTACTTTGTGCACTGGTTCAGTCATGTTGGAACAGGAAGCGGCCATCCCCAAACTGTTCCCACAAAGTTGGGAGCATGAAATTGTCCAAACTATCTTGGCATGCTGGTCCCTTAAAAGTTCCATTCACTGGAACTAAGGGGCCAAACCCAACCCCTAAAAAACAACCCCACACCATAATCCCCCCTCCACCAAAGGATTTGGACCAGTGCACAAAGCAAGGTCCATAAAGACATGAATAAGCGAGGTTGGGGTGGAGAAACTTGACTACCCTGCACAGAACCCTGACCGCAACTCAATAGAACACCTTTGAGATGAATAAGAGTGGAGACTGCAAGCCAGGCCTTCTTGTGCATATCAGTGTCTGACCTCACAAATGTGCTTCTGGAAGAATGGTCAAACATTCCCATAGACACACTCCTAAACCTTGTGGTCAGCCTTCCCAGAAGAGTTGAAGCTGTTATAGCAGCAAAGGGTGAACCAACTCAATATTGAACCCTATGGACTCAGACTAGGATGACATTAAAGTTCATGTGCATGTAAAGGCAGGTGTCCCAATACTGTTGGTAATATAGTGTGTGTGTATACACAGTATATAATCAGGTTAGGAGGAGCTTAGTGCAGATGGACCATGGGAGCCAATTACCCCACATCTATGCAGATATAGTCAGCAAAGCCAATGCATTAAGATAAAAAAACTTCTGCCTTTAGAACCACTTTAAGAGTGTTGTGTAATGTGCTGCTTTCACATAATAACCGCTACTGTACATCCACCCTATGTGTGATTGGCAAAATAATGCCAAGTGACTCTGGATTGTATATCTATGTGATATGATGTTTCAATACCATGTTCTGAAGAGCACTAGTAATGTACGGAAACTATATCTTTTGGCTGGACATTCCTTTCTTTGAATATAAAGGCTGTCCGGGATTGTCATGGGAAGGCCTCTGGCAAGGAGATGGGCAACTCTTTGCTGTCATCTTTGTAAGATATATGGCATTGATAGTAAAAGGGTTAAAGTGTACTTACACTTTTGTAGTCAATTTCAGAAAACCCCACTTTATGTTTATGTGTTCCTATTCACACAGAATACCTTAATAAATAAATCAATTACTTATCTTTTGGATTTTTTTGTGGAAAGGGTGTCATGGCTGACTGCAAGCATTTCTTAGGGTAGCTCTGCTTGACCTATCCTAGTAGCTGAGCATCAAAATACAATACTGAACCTTTAGCCTTTTGCTAAGACAGACAGGGGTTGAATTATTACAACTACAGAGTGCAAAATCTAGTGCAGTTGTGCATAGAAGCCAATCAGCTTCTAACTTCAGGTTGTTCAATTAACCCCTTCATGCCTAAGGGGAAAACAAACCTTAATGCTTAAGCACGGTTTTGCCACTTTGACATGTGTTTGTAAAACAGTGCATATCATCACAACTACTTTGTACATACAAGTGAATTGAACCTTGCTTTTTTCATGACAAATTGGGCTTTCATTTAGTCATAAATTGTTATGGATATCTCCTGATTTTTTTTTCAATCATCAATTATTATATTGTCAAAACTGGCCCAAAATGGTAAAAAAAACATAAAATTGTAGATGTATATTTCTTACTACCATAACCTACCACCAAAGAACAACCCAAAATAAATTCTCCTGCTACTGACGGTTGCAGCGATACCCCATATGTGTATGTTATTTGTTGTTTTGTACCCTTTGTATTGTCCAGAAATAATCGTGCACATTTTGCTTTTTTCTGTCTTACCTAAGACACACTGACACTGAGGCTGCATTCACAACTAAGCTTGTCGTTTTCAGGAAGAAAGTCGCACGATTTTACCGCAATTTTGTACAGGTCAAAAGGTCACCAATGTAAAAAGCAATCCAAATCTGCCTGAAAAAATATCTCCAGAACTTTTTTGAGCTTCAAGTGTTTTCAGGCTTTTGGCTTCAGGCGTTTTGGAGTGGAGATGTGAACCATCTCTATAGAGAATAATTTATTTTTTTCCCCCTCCAGCGTTTTGTAGCTTCAAGCTTCAGGTGTGAATGGGGCCTAACTGACCCTGACCTTGACCTTTCACACTTACTTGACTCAAACACTAACCCTGGCACTGACCTAGATCAAACCTTGATCAAGGTATATTTTCTTTTAATTTTTAATACCTATTTATTTATTTTTACACACACTTTTTTTTTCTCTGAGTAGCTAGAGACAAAGATACAATGTATCATTCCTCTCCAGTCACAGCGAGAGAAACACAGGCGCGGGCTTCACAGTGACTGATCACTGTGGTAGCCAATCAGAGGCTACCATAGTGATCAGGTGACCCAGAATTGGGAGTTCTGGTTCCTGAACGTTAGCACACTCCCAGCACAAAGGGAGATATGCAAATAAGCGGACCCAAGGCAAAAAGCCCTGTGCAGTGGGGCCGCATATTTGTGTTACGTTGTGGTCAAGGGGATAAGTTTTGACAAAAAAAAAATGTAAGTTGATTGGTTTCTATGCAGAGCTGCACCAGATTTTGCTCTCTCCAGCTTTAATAAATCAACCCAACAGTGTTTAGCTCTCCCCAAATTACTCCAACACATACTGATGAAAAGTGGCTGGGAGCCCAAACCTTTATAGTGAGGGGGTTAGCACACAAACAAAGCAATCTGTTATTAGCCCTTCCAAGGCAGCTGACCTAAGTTCAAAGGCCATACAGTGCATAATGGGTACAAATAATTTATCCTGGTGAATTTCCGCATTAATTCACTGGGACCAGAAATTTCAAACATGCTGGATCCCCCATGAATCCATGGTACTAACCTTAAGGTATTTTAGAGATTGAGACTTGTCTTCATATAGGGACATCATCACACTCATTAACTGTTAATGCTTCACCAATGCTGCCCTTTACCGACTTGGGAAATCTTTCTCTGAACAAAAAATAACAACAAAAGAGCACAGAGTCGTAGTGCATTACCAAATGGAAATATATTAAAAGACAAATGCCAAATACATACTCACAAACAGCCAATAAATAAAGATGTCGAGAAAAGCAAAACTCAAGTGAGTCATGTCAAGATGTTGACATATTGCACAGAGACCTAGGAATTACTCACATACATGTTGATGTGTTTTGAGGGACAAGCCCTCTTCCTCAGAGCTACTGAGCAACTTATGCTCTAAGAAACATGGCTTGTCCCCTGAAAATCTTAAAGAGCCTAATTTGCTCTTCCAATTCTTATCTTTGACTACAAAATAATTAGTCCCTATGTTGTAGAGATGAGAATGGGGGGAGGGATTCAGCAGTTTAGGAGAAAACAAAAAACAACTAGGAAGGCTGACACCATATAAAGCGCCAAAATGCTATTTGTTGTCAGCCCATGAAAGGAAATCAGAAGCTGATATGACTCCTCCTCACCGCCTTTTTTAACCCTGTAAATGTCACACAAACATGCTGCAACTGTGTGTCTTGTGGGGTGTTTGCAGTGCGTCCCTATTCACTTGAATGGATCGAGCTTGGTGCAGCCTGCCCACCGAACTCAACATGAGAGATGATTTTTGCTATGGCCACAAAGCAAAACATTCTCTTACTTTAGAAGTACCCGTAGACATTAGATGATGGTAAAGCAGATAAGCTGTCACCAATGGCTGTGGCTTGTGGGGAGTAAAGAAATGGGATGGATTGGTATACCTTATTATACGTTTCCCTTCATATGCCAGCACTATAGATGTCCGCGCACATCTCTCCCATCTCCCTTCATAAGTTAGATGAAAGCTCACAAGAAGGATGCCCAGAGCCAGATTTCCCATTAGGCTCATAGATTTCTGTCTATAGGCAGCATTAAAAACATAGAGGATTTTCCCTGTGTAGTTACTTGCCACATATGTTCTTTCTGTCATTAGTAGGAACAGCCATTTCTTATAATATTGTTTACACATTGTCATAATATTCTAAACCAGATTAGGACCAGGAAAACAGCGATTGTGCTGTTTTAAAATGGGTCATTCTAATAAATAAGTGTTACTTGTGTCACCAAAATTTGTGTGCCTATAGGCTCCATTGATGAAAAAATTGCCCCTGCTTAGCAGTAATATGCATCTTTGTGTATGTAACATTTCTTTCTGCTTATCTTATCCTTAATAATATAACGTTTTTTGTTTTTACAATAAAATTTCAATTTCCCATTTAAAATAATGCCTTAGGTCCCTTTCACACTTATGTGACTTGTCCTGCGACTTGGGACTGCAAAGTCGCATGACAAGTCATTCCCCATTATTGCCAATAAGTACCGTTCATGTCTGTGCAACTTTGAAGTCAGCACATTACTTTGGCCCAACTTTGATACAACTTGAGGTCCATTGACTTAAATGTTAAACCATCAAAGTCGCATGCAAATTGCACCTGAATAATATAGATTTGATTTCTGTACTATTTCTGTTCGACTTTGTAATATGTTTTCGTTGTGCCAAAGTTGCAACAAAGTCGGACCAAAGTCGTACTGATCCAAAATCACAGCAAAATTACAGCAAAAAATTGCGGTAAAATCGCATTGCACAAGTGTGAAAGGGGCCTAATCCAGAGTTTGTTCCTGGGGGATTCTGCCATTCCCTGCTCCTTCTAGAGTTACATCATACACTCAACATACAGAATGGTCTTTCCCCAGTGAGATCCCATCTCCAGCATACAGATTGTTTTTTCCCCAGAGAGATCCCATCTTCAGCATACAGATTGGTCTTTCCCCAGTGCGATCCCACCTCCAGCACACAGATTGGTCTTTCCCCTATATCCCTCCTCCAGAAAACACTCTCCTGTTTCCTTTTTAAGAGAGTCCTCAGTCTGCAGTCATACTCTCGTATTACACAAAGTGCATTTAGAATACTGTTCAAGTCCTTCACATAGACATTGTAAGATGAGCACATCTACAGCCTGGAGGCATTTAGACTGAGCTCAGTTCAGCAATAGTTTCTGCACCCTCATTCATCATCCGTCTCTGCAGAAGTAAAATTATCATTGCTTAGGGCATGGCCAAGCGCTAATGTGAAAGGAGGTGTGTAGCTGTGCTCCCGCTCCACACATCCTGAGTTTCCTGTTTACAGCGATCCTGCATGCTGCCACCCACTTTCCACAGTGCAGCCCCTATGACAGAGAAAAAAAGAGAAAACTCGGCAGCCCAAAATGGTGCTCTCCCGCTCCAACAGACTATGGCTATAAATTGGAGCAGGAACACTGCAGCCAGGCTGGAGTGCTTTGCTCATACTCCAGTGAAGAGCAGCCAGACCTCTCAGCATCAGCCTAATCCCTCATCACTGCTCTATCCAGTCTCCAAAAGACCAGGCCACACAGCAGTTCCCCTAAGGTGTCTTCAGCATCTGCTGCAGGTGCTACAAAAGAACCACATGAGTCCTCTGCCACTGCCTCTGCATCTCCTATGAAGGAGCCATCTTTGAGAGAGGTACTGTCTGCCCTTAACACATGTAAAGCATCCCTGTTTGAGATGCCAGATAAACTAAAAAGCATCAAAGAGGACATGTCTTTTCTGCGACATGATCTTCAAAAAGTGGATGAAAGCACCACAACATTAGAGGGCAGGGTTAGCTTGGTAGAGGATGATCTAACTCCTATAAAGTTAGACATAGATGCCACTAGGGAGAAAGTCTCAACACATATCTACAAGATGGAGGACTTGGAGAATCATTTATGTAGGAATAATGTTTGTGTTGTGGGCTTCCCTAAACACAATGAAGGTAGCAACCCAGTTAATTTTGTGGAGACCTGGCTATTTAATTTTTTTGGTAATGACTCCTATACTCCTTTATTTGCTATAGAAAGGGCTCATAGAGTGTCATTCAGACTTCCACCACCTGCCCC